>JADBJO010028905.1:15000-19613 GCA_016801955.1 Conus betulinus | reverse complement strand
GAAGCCATAAAGCGTTCCATAATTCGAATACTGTACACAATTCAATGGATGACCATTGACTAGGCAGCACAACTTATTAAGGTGAAACGTTATATTCGAAGACCATTCTGCCCATATCTGCCCCTAAGGCTCAGTTTGATACTGGTATCCCCCAAACAGTCACGAATAAACAAGAAAATTCATCATCCCCCCACCCCCCCCCCCCCCTCCCCCCCCCCCTCCCATCACACACACAAAGCCAATAAGCTACGGCCCTTAAACGTCGACAGTAGTATTGCACTGTTCAGTGTTATTGTCTTTTTCTTCTTTTTTCTCTTGTTCTCGTCCCTCTTCCTCTGTCTCTCCCCTCCCCCCCCCCCCCCCCCCCCCCCCCCCCCCCCCCCAACAGTTCTTGTTCTTCCTCTCATCGTAAAAGAAAACAGCATTCATCCCCTTGAAGACGGAGTATGGCCGCCCATATTGCGGGATGAAGACGAGTTACACACACACGAAAATCCATCCCCCTATAGGGGTGCCCACAGAAGACAGCATCTTGAGCGCATGGAAAGCGAAGATAACTCAAAACTAAAGTTAGTATTACACAATGATTACATGGCTAACTGTAATTGTGCAAAGGCAAAAGAATTAACAACCGAGCACGATGTTCATGTAAACGGCATAACACGAAGAATCGCACAGTACACAATAGATAACTTTTAAGATGAGAGCATGGTATACTTATAAATGCAGTGCACCAAGACTATTATAAACTAAAAAAAAAAATATGCACTACGCTATATGTTCTTCATTTTTCTCTCCTTTTCTTACTCAATCCCAATCCCATTCATCCCGTGACACCCAAGTGGCCACAATTAAACAAGTCATTCGTCCATGACACCGAAGAGGCTTCCTACAACAAAGCTAACTTTCACACACAACATATATGGTAGTAATTTGATGTTCAAATATACTCAGTTATTTGGTGGTTTCTGATTTCTTAGTTTCAATGATTTGGACAGGAAATAGAGCCAGTGGCACACACATCCTTGAATTTGATAATAATAAAGTAAGTTTGAAAGAATTTGGATGTATATATTTAGAAGGAATATATCTCTCCCACAATAGTTTATACTTGGGACAAAACTGATGTAAAGTGAAGTTCTGTTTCAAATTTGTTGGGACAAAATGGGCATGTCATGCTTTCTTGGCTTCTCGAATGTCTGAACCTGTGAGGTTTAAGTTGGGAAACACCAAGCCGAAGTCTGGTTAGGTGTTTTTCTAAATGCGTGATTTTTTTTTTTTTACCCTCCACTAGATAACCAGGAACACTTTGTAGTTGACGAAATGTGGAATAAAGTTCGTATCTTTCTTTCTTTGGATTGTAACAAAGCATCTAGATCTTGGAGACGACAGTCATAAAGCCTTTGCTTAAAAATGGATATAAATGATTTTACATTTTCTACTCCTTGATTCTCCCACACAAATCCAAACCCATACCTAAACAATATAATGCAAACCTTGCTTACCCAATTTGTATTACCTTGACAGTGCATTGTGTACAGCATTTTGTATGATTTCCTGGAATACGATATTCCTCCATTTTTTGTTAGTCTTAACCAGTGCTTAATAGTTTTAGTAAAAGTTTGTATGTAAAGCGGATATCTGTTAGCTTCATAATACGAAGTGGATAAGGTGTTTGTATGCTGATATTCAATAAACGTTTATGGCAAGAAGATGTACTCTCTCAATAGGAGTGTGATCTGCAGTCAACCCCCAAAACTTCTGCACCATGTCAGAATAGGTTGTAATTGAGTGCCAAATATCTTAAAGAAAATCTTAGGAGAATTTTTCGCCTATAGACCAGAGGAATCTAAAGATACTGAAAACACTTTTTTTTTTTGCTTTATGAGCCAAATCTTCCAGTGAGTAAGAAAATGTCAACCCCATGGAGAAAAAATATTCCCAAATATTTATATTGATTTCCCACATTCATTTTGACATTTCCGTAGAACCATTTTTGTCTTGCAGCAAGGTAACCCCCTTTCCTAAACACTACTATTTTTTTTTTTAATTATTAAACTGTCAGACCTAGTCTATCTGCCGTACTTCTTAGAATGTTCAGTTGGTGCTGGAGCCCGATAACAGTGGTAGAAAGGAGGACAACATCATCAGCAAATAACAAAACCAGAATCTGCATCAAATCAGGTGACAATCTTACCCCATGTCTACCATGTTGTGTTATATCATTTGCAAGCTCATTGATAAAAAAGCAAATAAAATAGGACAACAGTTATCGCCTTGTTTCAATCCTCTAGGACACATGAATGTTTCTGTAAGACCACCGTTAGTTCTGACCCTAGCTTTAACTATTTCACACATGCTTTGAATAACTTTGAACATTTTCCTTTTGATATCATTTTTGCAGAGTATAAGCCAAAGATGGTTTCTGACTATGAGATCGAAGGCTTTCCTAAAACCAATGAAAGCTGCATATAATTTTGTTTCATTAGTTGAAAATTGCTTCTGAACTAGTGCAAGTAGAGTAAATATGTGGCCGACTGTACTGTAATTCTTTCTAAACCCTGCCTGCGTTTCACTTAACAAATTATTGTCCTCTGCCCAATTTGTCAATCTCATTTTGCTGCTGATATTCAACAGCGAAATACCCCGGTAGTTGTCAGGGGAATTAATGTCTCCTTTTTATGTAATGGCTGTGTAATGATTCTGACCAATTTTGAGGAAATAAAACCTGAATCCAAAAGTTTGTTGAAATAGCTTAGTCAGGAACAAAATGACCTGAGGAGAAGAGTTTTTATAAAACTCACTGCTGAAGCCATCTGGTCCTGATGCTTTTCCATTCTTCAGTACTTTCACAGCATTATATACTTCTAGTTCTGATATCTCTAAATCTAAAGTGGAACAATCTGTTTCACAAACAGTTATAGATTGAGTATCAAAAACTTCGTTAGAAAAGGAACTATTACTATTTAGTTTATCATTCTGCATAGATGCGTCATTAAATACTTTTTCAAAGTGGTCATACCAATCTTCACTTGAAATAGTACAGGTTGTTAATCTATTGTTAATACGTCTTTTTATGGTACCCAAACTGTTTTAGGATCAGTACTATTGCATTCAAGCGTTACAAGAACATTTTGTTTATCTTCTATCTGTTTATTTTTATAAATAATTTGTAATCCTTTCTCATAGTGGCGTATTCGCCCCTAAATACGTCTGCATCGTATGAATCCACACATTTATTCAAGTTTATCAGGGATTGACGAAGTGCTGTTTGTTTATCCCTGCATTCCTTATCAAACCAAGTACAATGACTTGTTTTCCCCAATACTATCTTTTTCTTCATACACTGCCCAGCCACAGCAATACCTGTTAAAATTTTTTTCTACAGCTGCATTGATATCAATGTTAATCAATTCAGCTGCTTGTGTGAAAATTAATGAAATTTCTATTGATAACAATGCTTGCCTATATTCATTCTCAAGCTCTTGATTCCAAACATTCTTTTCAATAATAGTTTTTTCTAACTTTTTTCACAGGTTTTTACCGGCTGCTTTTGAACAGTAAGGGTTAGTTTCACGGGCATATGCTTGGATTCAAGTCTTGAGATAAACTTGTAAACATGAGGCGTATTTAAAGATAGACCGAGAAATAAGGAAATAATCGATCACACTTGATCCATTGTGAGCATGTATGTATATGCCCCACAACGGTTTCCTGGTAACAGACCATTCAATATAACAAGAGAAAATTATTCGCATAACAAACGTAGACAACGACCAAAGTCGTTTGTTGAAGAGTCCTTCGATTCCCGTTTGTACTCCTTTTCAGACAGTACATTTTCGTCATCCTTATCATCATCATTAGCATCATATGGCAAAGAAAGCTCGTTTGCGTTTGCATCAGCAGTCCCCATAGCATTGAAATCACCTATAAGCATAAGGGGACATTCCCCAATCAATTCATAAACATCAAGTATACACTGCTCTAGTAAGTCCATTCCATTCTCGATTTCTGTGTCAACATAATAGACGCTATGGGCGGAGTAACATACATACCTATCAATAAACTTTCGTTTCGTCAATTTGGTAAAAGCTTTGAAATCTTTAGCACGATGCAGCTGTCGTATTCAACTTGGATTTGTTGTACTAAACTAGAATACATGTTCTTTACTAACATGATAGCACCGCCAGAGAGGCGAGCTGTGGTGCTGTCTGATACACTCACGCCTGTAAGACAAACACATCAACAGCAGGAAATAAATGAGATGAAAAACTTGATGAAAATGTTTCTGTAAGGAAAACAATATCATAATTTGACAAGAATTGTCTAATGTCCGGCTGATAGATGGTATCTAGTCTTTATGTATGTTATATGTTAAAAAGGATACACTGTGACCATGTATGTTCGGTTGTTTGTTTGGTTGGCCATCAGAGGAGGCTGAGCTCCCGATTCCGTTCGGGCGGAGTTAGTTTTGGCATGTGGAAATAACTCTGTGACGTGCTGTTGCCTACCTTGCTGCTGTGTTGCCTGAGCTTGTTTTGCCCTAGTTTTGCTTCTGGTCAACCTACTTTTTACTGTAGGGGTTTCAGTCTCAAGTGAGAAGCTTTGCTGGG
>JADBJO010028905.1:0-10000 GCA_016801955.1 Conus betulinus | reverse complement strand
CTCCTGTTCAACATTTCTTCACTCAATGGTCTATCCAGAATTATTGTTTCTTGAAAACAGGCAAATGGTTTGGAAAATACACGTGTGCACGCCAGTGCGCATGTGCGCAAGCATACACAGACACACACAAACAGACACACACACACACACACACACACACGCACGCACGCACGCACGCACGCACGCACATATACGCACACACACACACATGCACGCTCACACGCAAGCATGCTCACACACACACACACACACACACACACACACACACACACACACACACACACACACAAACAGAATATATCATTGCGAATACGAATGGGTATCATCATCATCATCATCATCATTATTGTCATCGTCTATCAGTAGAAAAACTACTACTACTACTACTGTAGTCAAAAAGAGATGACATTTCAGACCCAGAATGGAGGAATCTGATACTCTGTAACATTGCTTTGAGTTTTCTGATTTGTGCCAACAAAGCTGCTGCATTTGTTCTTTACTGCACACTTCATGAACAATGTGGTCAATCTTGGTGTAATGTATCAATCATTGGTGTCATGTGCATACTTCAATGGATTTGTACACTTTCCATGAACAATGAAGTCAATCACTAATGCAGTGTGCACACTTCAGAGGTGGTTGTTCACAATGAGGTCAGTCACTAATGCAGTGTACACACTTCAGAGTGGTTGTTCACAATGGGGTCAGTCACTGATGTAATGTACACACACTTCAGAGTGGTTGTTCACAATGGGGTCAGTCACTGATGCAATGTACACACTTCAGAGTGGTTGTTCACAATGGGGTCAGTCACTGATGTAATGTACACACTACAGAGTGGTTGTTCACAATGAGGTCAGTCACTGATGTAATGTACACACTTCAGAGTGGTTGTTCACAATGGAGTCAGTCACTGATGTAATGTACACACTTCAGAGGGGTTGTTTACAATGAGGTCAGTCACTGATGTAATGTACACACTTCAGAGTGGTTGTTCACAATGAGATCAGTCACTGATGTAATGTAACACACTTCAGAGTGGTTGTTCACAATGGAGTCAGTCACTGATGTAATGTACACACTTCAGAGTGGTTGTTCACAATGAGGTCAGTCACGGATGTAATGTACACACTTCAGAGTGGTTGTTCACAATGAGGTCAGTCACTGATGTAATGTACACACTTCAGAGTGGTTGTTCACAATGAGGTCAGTCACTGATGTAATGTACACACTTCAGAGTGGTTGTTTACAATGAGGTCAGTCACTGATGTAATGTTGACGCTTCAAAGGACTACAAAATCTCATTTACGATGAAATCAGTCAATGATATAATGTAAAAACTTCAAAAACAATTGCGCACTCTCGGAGCAGTCACTGATGAAATTTACACAGGAGAAGACATTACGTCTTTTCTTTCCTGCCTGGGGGACAAGAACATAATATTTTACCTCAGGTAAAACCATCTGCAGATCAATTTGTGATCCATCTTTGTTTGTGATAGTAACTGGCCAAACCCAGACAGCGTGTGTACTCATTCTGATGGGCCAATGGGTTTTAACATAGTCAGTGACTTGGTACTATACACTGTAATGTCAATATCTTGAAAATTTCAGCGAAGCAAAATTTCGAGCTGCCTGCTAACTACCAAAAATAAGCAAAAATAATACTGAACTATTATTTCCATCGCAGAAGAAGACGTTTGAGAATTATTGCTCATGTCAGGAGGAAATTTTGCAGCATCCACACTTGTCTGACAAAAGTGATCACCTGCCCCTGGCGGTCAGGCCTCTGTTACTGTCCTACCATGATACACACTTCACAGTAATTGTACACTCTTCATGATTAGTGTCAGTCATTGAGGTAATGTGCATACATCACAGTGATTGTACACTCTTCATGAACAGTGTCAGCCATTGAGGTAATGTGCATACATCACAGTGATTGTACACTCTTCATGATCAGTGTCAGTCGTTAGGTAATGTGCACACTTCATAGTGACTCTACACTTTTCATAAACCAGAGCAGCCATTAATGCACACAGTTCAAAAGTGACTGTATATTCCCTCCATAAACAATGAAATCAGTCACTGTAAAATGTACCTTATTTAAAGTAAAAAAAAAAAAACCAGTGCCTTGTCTCAATCTTATTTCTGCACAGTTAACCAATCATCTGACAGATTTATTCTTTCTGAGAGTCTAAATAGTTCATTATTCTGTTGACTAATCATCTGGCTGATTCATTTGTTCTGAATCTGAATAGTTCATTATTCAGTTAATTAATCATCTAGCTGATTCACTCGCTCTGATTGTAAATTGCTCATTATTCAGAAAAATTGTTTGCAAGTACTTCACAACAGACATTAAAAAAAAGAAAAGTCATCTGTGACAACTGTTTCAACCTGCGCGCGTTCACAGGCACGCGCGCGCGCGCGCGCGCGCACACACACACACACACACGCGCGCGCGCGCGCGCGCGCGCGCGCTCGCAGGCGCACACACACACATCTTGAACATACTGTTACAACCATGCATCACTTGTGGTATCTCACAACTCTATCTATGATCTTCAAAAGGCCATAACGTAACATCCTATTCATCGCTTGTCGGTATGCTGCAAGTTTCTGATGATCTTCAAAAGGCCATGCATGACGTAACATCCTATTCATCACTTGTCGGTATGCTACAAGTTTCTGATGATCTTCAGAAGGCCATGCATGACGTAACATCCTATTCATCACTTGTCGGTATGCTACAAGTTTGCTGATGATCTTTCAGAAGGCCATGCATGACGTAACATCCTATTCATCGCTTGTCGGTATGCTACAAGTTTCTGATGATCTTCAGAAGGCCATGCATGACGTAACATCCTATTCATCGCTTGTCGGTATGCTACAAGTTTCTGATGATCTTCAGAAGGCCATGCATGACGTAACATCCTATTCATCACTTGTCGGTATGCTACAAGTTTCTGATGATCTTCAGAAGGCCATGCATGACGTAACATCCTATTCATCGCTTGTCAGTATGCTACAAGTTTCTGATGATCTTCAGAAGGCCATGCATGACGTAACATCCTATTCATCGCTTGTCGGTATGCTACAAGTTCTGATGATCTTCAGAAGGCCATGCATGACGTAACATCCTATTCATCGCTTGTCGGTATGCTACAAGTTTCTGATGATCTTCAGAAGGCCATGCATGACGTAACATCCTATTCATCACTTGTCGGTATGCTACAAGTTTCTGATGATCTTCAGAAGGCCATGCATGACGTAACATCTATTCATCACTTGTCGGTATGCTACAAGTTTCTGATGATCTTCAGAAGGCCATGCATGACGTAACATCCTATTCATCGCTTGTCGGTATATGCTACAAGTTTCTGATGATCTTCAGAGGGCCATGCATGACGTAACATCCTATTCATCGCTTGTCTGTCGGTATGCTACAAGTTTCTGATGATCTTCAGAAGGCCATGCATGACGTAACATCCTATTCATCGCTTCCTATTCATCGCTTGTCGGTATGCTACAAGTTTCTGATGATCTTCAGAAGGCCCATGCATGACGTAACATCCTATTCATCGCTTGTCGGTATGCTACAAGTTCTGATGATCTTCAGAAGGCCATGCATGACGTAACATCCTATTCATCGCTTGTCGGTATGCTACAAGTTTCTGATGATCTTCAGAAGGCCATGCATGACGTAACATCCTATTCATCGCTTGTCGGTATGCTACAAGTTCTGATGATCTTCAGAAGGCCATGCATGACGTAACATCCTATTCATCGCTTGTCGGTATGCTACAGTTTCTGATGATCTTCAGAAGGCCATGCATGACGTAACATCCTATTCATCGCTGTTGTCGGTATGCTACAAGTTTCTGATGATCTTCAGAAGGCACATGCATGACGACGTAACATCCTATTCATCGCTTGTCGGTATGCTACAAGTTTCTGATGATCTTCAGAAGGCCATGCATGACGTAACATCCTATTCATCGCTTGTCGGTATGCTACAAGTTTTGATGATCTTCAGAAGGCCATGCATGACGTAACATCCTATTCATCGCTTGTCGGTATGCTACAAGTTTCTGATGATCTTCAGAAGGCCATGCATGACGTAAACATCCTATTCATCGCTTGTCGTATGCTACAAGTTTCTGATGATCTTCAGAAGGCCATGCATGACGTAACATCCTATTCATCGCTTGTCGGTATGCTACAAGTTTCTGATGATCTTCAGAAGGCCATGCATGACGTAACATCCTATTCATCGCTTGTCGGGTATGCTACAAGTTTCTGATGATCTTCAGAAGGCCATGCATGACGTAAACATCCTATTCATCGCTTGTCGGTATGCTACAAGTTTCTGATGATCTTCAGAAGGCCATGCATGACGTAACATCCTATTCATCGCTTGTCGGTATGCTGCTACAAGTTTCTGATGATCTTCAGAAGGCCATGCATGACGTAACATCCTATTCATCGCTTGTCGGTATGCTACAAGTTTCTGATGATCTTCAGAAGGCCATGCATGACGTAACATCCTATTCATCGCTTGTCGGTATGCTACAAGTTTCTGATGATCTTCAGAAGGCCATGCATGACGTAACATCCTATTCATCGCTTGTCGGTATGCTACAAGTTTCTGATGATCTTCAGAAGGCCATGCATGACGTAACATCCTATTCATCGCTTGTCGGTATGCTACAAGTTTCTGATGATCTTCAGAAGGCCATGCATGACGTAACATCCTATTCATCGCTTGTCGGTATGCTACAAGTTTCTGATGATCTTCAGAAGGCCATGCATGACGTAACATCCTATTCATCGCTTGTCGGTATGCTACAAGTTTCTGATGATCTTCAGAAGGCCATGCATGACGTAACATCCTATTCATCGCTTGTCGGTATGCTACAAGTTTCTGATGATCTTCAGAAGGCCATGCATGACGTAACATCCTATTCATCGCTTGTCGGTATGCTACAAGTTTCTGATGATCTTCAGAAGGCCATGCATGACGTAACATCCTATTCATCGCTTGTCGGTATGCTACAAGTTTCTGATGATCTTCAGAAGGCCATGCATGACGTAACATCCTATTCATCACTTGTCGGTATGCTACAAGTTTCTGATGATCTTCAGAAGCCCATGAACGTAACATCCTATTCATCACTTGTCGGTATGCTACAAGTTTCTGATGATCTTCAGAAGCCCATGACGTAACATCCTATTCAATCAGTCTACCAGGTCACCTTCAACTGACTCTCCACTCTGATCTTCAGAAGGTCATGACGTAACATCCTATTCATCACTTGTTGTATGCTACAAGTTTCTGATGATCTTCAGAAGGCCATGACGTAACATCCTATTCAATCAGTCTACCAGGTCACCTTCAACTGACTCTCCACTCAGCCCAGAGAGAGCCCTGTGTGGTGGCCCGGGCTGCTGTCAACCTGAAATGAATCCTCCCCCCCCCCCCCCCCCCCCGACCTGCCCCACACTCCTCACCTTGTAAGCCCAGTCTCCCCTTCCCTCCTCTTTGTGTTGCATACTGCACCGTCACTGGAGAGGGGCGTCAGGGCTGAGACTGTGCGGGTGAACAGACAGAGGACTGTGTCCCGGCAGAAAGAGGGAGTCATTGACCACACTTGAGCTTCCTGTATCTCTGTGCGGGTGTAAGCGCGCGCAAATGTGTGTGGGGGGGGGGTAGGGGGAGGGGGGGGGGGGGGGGAATGCAAGCTTGCAAGCAATGGAGGAGCGATCAACCTACATTTCCTTGCAGGTTTCAAATCCTGTAATTTGTATTGAAATGGTGTGTGTGTGTGTGTGTGTGTGTGTGTGTGTGTGTGTGGTGTGTGTGCATTCAGTAAATGCATACATGTGCATGCCTAGTGAATGTAGGCCTACTGCATGCATACATGTATGTGTGCATGTGTGCGCGCGTGCGTGCGTGTGTGCATGTGTGTGTGTGTGTGTGTGTGTGTGTGTGTGTGTGTGTGTGTGCATTCATTAAATGCATACACGTGCATGCATGGTGAGTGTACTTGTATGCATGCATGCATGCATGTGTGCGTGCGTGCATGCATGCGTGCGTGCGTGCGTGTGTGCATGCGTGCGTGCGTGCGTGTGTGTGTGTGCGTGTGTGTGTGTGTGTGTGTGTGTGTGTGTGGTGTGTGAATACATCAGGCAGGAGGATGGTATGGGGGATAGTCGGTATGTGTCTGAAGTGGGGGTGCACCTGTGCATATGAGGGTGCAGATGCATGCATGCACAAGTAAGTGTGCATGTGCATGTGCATGTGTGTGTGTGTGTGTGTGTGTGTGTGTGTGTGTGTGTGTGTGTGGATGGAGATTGGTAGACGCGTATGTACAGAAGATACATGCATGTGTGTGTGTGTGTGTGTGTGTGATGATGATTGTGTGGGTCTGCACGCATGGCTTGGCACGGAGATTGACAGCAGCGGGTAAGGCGGCAGCACAATAGGTCGTGGCTGGGTATGGTGACGTCACACCGGGCGACCTGCATAAAGACGGCGGGCAGGCCTGGGGCCTGACATTGGGTTTCTGACTGTTACCGTTAACACACTGGCAGCCATGTCTCGTCACACTTCACTAACCCCACAAAGTTGGACTTGTTTTCTTCACTTCACAACTTCACTGTCGCCGTTAACACACTGGCAGCCATCGTTTGTCTCGTCACCTTCACTAACCCCTCCACTGTTGGACTTGTTTTCTTCACAAACTCACTCGGTAGGTTTGCTCTACTTTTCTTCTCCGCTTAACGTTCACTTTTAAGCCACATGTATTTTTTTTCCTTATATCATGTCAGCAGTGGAAAATAATTTGTCGAGTCCCCAGTGAGGTGACTCTGAATTGAATTCCTGAATCATGAAGGCAGGGTGGGATGCGCGCGCCACAACGCGCGCGTGCACACAGCCCACACAACAGACACATCCATTATATTGTGATCCAAAATACATCTTAATATCACACCCTGCTTTATTTACTATTCTATCCACTCCTGCTTTCTCCTCAGTCCTGTCCTGTCGGTCTGTCCTGTCCGCTGTCTGTCTCGGGTCTCTGTCTCTCTCGTCTCTCCTGTCTCTCTCTCTCCTCTCTCTTTAGCTAGAATTCATTTCCGTTGTGATTTATTGTCACGAATTGTTTGATTTTTTGCCTCACTCCCCATGTCATAAGGGCTGTAGGCTATCCTTGTGACATTAAAAGTGTTTTCATGTTCGAGTGCCTCTCTCTCTCTCTCTGCGACTCTCTTCTCTCTCTCTCTCTCTCTCTCTCCTCCCCACCCCCCACTCCCTCCCACCCCTCCTCCTCTCTCGCCGCCCCCCCCCCTTCCTCCCTTCCTCTCTCCTCTTCCTCTCGCCTCTCTCCTTTTTCTTCTCTTCTCTCTTCTCCTCATCTTCTCGCCCGTCTTTCCTCCCTTCTCCCCCACACCCTTTTCCTCCCTTCTCTCCTCGTCCTCCCCCTTCCTCCTTCTCTCTCCCTTCTCTCCTTCCCCCGTTTTCCTCCCTTCTCTCTCTTCTCTCTTCTCTCTCTCCTACTCGTCTCGCCTCTCTCGTCTCTCTCTTCTTCTCTCCTCTTCTCTCTCTCTCTTCTCCTTCGCCTCCTCTCTCTTCTCTCTCTCCGCCCTTCCGTCTCCCTTTCTCCTCTCTCTCTCTTCCTCCCTCCTCTCTCTCTCCTCTCTCTCCTCCCTCCCTCTCCCCCTTCTCTCTCTCTCCCTCTCCTCCCTTCTCTCTTCCTCCCCTGCCTCCCCCCTTCCTTTCCCCCTTCCTCTCCGCCTTCTCCCCCGCTTTTCCCTCACCCCTTCCTCCCCCTTCCTCCTCCACCCCCGGTCTCCCTTCTCCCCTTTCTCTCCTCCCTCCTATTCTTTCTCTTTCTTTCTTTCTCTCTTTCCTGTTCTCTCGTTTTCTTCTCACCCCCCTTCCCCTTCCTCCTTCTCTCCTTGCTTTCACAGTCTGACTCTCTCCCAACGCCCCTCCTACCTTTCACTCTCCTTTTTCTCCTTCCCTTTTCCTTCTCTTTCCTTCCCTCCCGTCCTCTTCTTTCTTTCTTTCTTTCCTCCGGTCTTCTTTCCTTGCTTTCTTTCTTCTTCTCCCCGTCCTTTCTTCCTCCCCCTTCCTTTTCTCTCACCGCGCTTTCATCCTTTCCCTTCTTTCTTTCTTTCTTCCTTTCTCTGCCATTCCTCCCTTCTCCTCCCTTCTTTTCCTTTTTCTGCCCGCTTCTTTCTTTCGCTCCTCTTTCCTTACTCTCCTTCCTCTCCCTTCCTTTCCCCCTTCCTCCCTTCTTCTCCTCTCCCTCCTTCTCTCCCTACCCTTCCCTTTCCTTCCCTCCCCATACTCCCTCCTCTTCTTCCCCCCCCTCCCTTCCTCCTCTACTCCTTCGCCTCTCCCCTCTCTCTCTCCCTTTATCCCCCCCCCCCCTCTTTTCTCCTCTCACCTCCTTCACTTCTCCCCCCCTCTCCCATCTTCTACCTCCCCCTCTCCTCTCTCCCCTCCCCCTTTCCCTCTCTCCTCCACTCTTCTCCCTTCCTCCCCTTCTTCCTCCCTCTCCCCTCCCTCTTTCCCCTCCCCTTCCTCCCTTCTCTCTCTCTTCTCCCTTCCCCCTTCCTCCTTCTCTTCTCTCCTCTCTCCCTCTCTCTCTCTCTCGTCTTCTCTCTCTCTCCTCTCTCTCTCTCCTCTCTCTCTGTTTTGACATTTATTTTTCTCCCTTTCCTTATTCTTGTCGTGTCCACGTTGATTGCTGTCAAGGAGTACTGGTTTGCATATTTTTGTCCGTTATAACATTGAATAAGAAATGGTCGAGAAAAATCAACTTGTCTGTTTCACATTGTACATTAGATATGTTTTGTGCATGCATTTGAATTGTGTTGTGCTTTCAGAAAAAGCAGCAGTCTGTTTCTTTTTTCCCCCAATAGTTAATGATGATGATGGGCGATGACAGCAATAATAGAATAATGAAGAACGTGTAACAGTAACGACAATAAGATAACAACATACAACATACAACAATGATAATAATACTGATGCTACTATTACTATAATGATCATGCTTATGATGATCAGAAGAAAGAAAAAAAGATTTTCTTTTCTACATACTTAGTATACTTTCTGTTAGCTGTATGTTTTCAGTTATGGTATCATGAGCTCTAAAGAATCATGGCGGTTGAATATTTAGTCCTTTAGACACACATGCATGCCTTTTTTTTTTTCAATATTAAATATAGTCATCACACCAACACACAGGCGAACAGTAGACAATAAAGGGGGGACCTCAGTTTGATTGGTATGAAAAGAAATCTTAATGTTTATGTTATTGTGTTTGTTTTATTTCTACAGTTGTTGCTGGGTCGATATGACTTGTACAGGGTATATAGCCTATACGCACAGCTTAGAACATCTGCTTTTTGGTTCTGTGCTCCTTGTTTGTTCTGCTGTTTGTCTGTTCTGTGCTGTCATTTCTGTTGTTTGTTCTGTGTCGTGCTCTGTGCTGTCATTCTGCTGTTTGCTCTGTGTGCCTCTGTGCTGTCCTTTCTGCTGTTTGTTCTGTGTGCTTTGTGCTTGTCATTTCTGCTGTTTGTTCTGTGTGCTCTGTACTGTCATTTCTCTGCTTGGCGACTTGGTGTCATCAGCAGCATTCGTTTGAGTTTATGGGCGTGTCATCACAGGGCAAGACTTACGCTACTTGTTCGTCATTTTAAAAAAAATCAATTCTTATTGACACTAATATTAACAACTTTCTTGGGGCAGATATTTCTAACCTTATTGTGGATAACAAAGGTATGAATAAAACCAGCAGGAATACAGTTTTCACATGAACAGAATAAAACATAATGCTCATTAACATAAAATAAAACAGACAAGTGGTTTGAAAAAAAAAAAGATTTATCATGCTAGTATGGATAATGATTAAGATACAAAGAACACAACAAAAGCATTTCAAATAAGTTTAAAATGAACAGAACCAAAGCAGTACACAAGA
>JADBJO010028904.1:0-19614 GCA_016801955.1 Conus betulinus | reverse complement strand
TGTACCACGCTGTCACTATTCTTCGTTTCTTACTTTCTCGCTTAAACTCAATATTACTAGGATGAGATAGATGTGTATGGGTCCCTAAAACCATACATGATCTATGGACTGATTTAGTTTGTTCTATAGTCATGGAGTCTTCTTTTGGGGGCCGGATGAAACGGAAACCCGAATAGCTCAGATTGGTAGGGGAGCGGATCGTGATCATGTTTTGAGGGTTAGGGTTTGCGAATTTCGGTAGTACAGGGGGGATTTTCCTCGGAGGTTAACATTGGTTCTGGACTCCATATTCCCCATACAGGTCCTTTCGAATGAGACTATTAAACCGACGAGGGGTTCCGTGTTGGTGAACGCAGATTATAACACATTTGCACACACGTAAAATCAAATTTCCATCACCCAACGTTCGGAAGAGGAGGCAGTGAGGCCAAGTTTGGCCGTTGGTGTATGGATGAACAACGGTTACAGATAGCATGCACATATCCATGCACCCCTGTATTGAGTGAGAATGGAGAGAAAAAGGAAAAGGATAGGAAGCACGAGAAAAGTAAGGAGGTGTGAGTCGAACGATATTGAACGATATTGAATGGGACACGGGAAAACGATCAGAAAAAATATAATTAATGACCCCCAGCGCCAGGCTGGTACGCTCTCATTCAGTCACGGGGCACTACCCCAGGGGTAGCGCAGCGCCCGCGTTGGTGGTAAACGAGTGGGATGGTAAAGCGCCTAGAGATTGTCTCTAGCCGGAGGAATAAATAGGCGCGCGCTTATAAGTATTAAGTATTATGATTATTAATTCTGGAACTTACTTTTTTTAATAGTATGTTCTACTTTTGTCATCCCCCTCCAGCAATGCATTTTATTGCATAAAATGACTTTCACGGTACATATAATCACTTGCTCTACTAGACTGTATCTTACCCCCTGCATGTGTTTTTGTCGTCGTATCCAGCTTATCGTATCTTTGATAAAGTTGAAACGATCACTCAACTTACTCCTCCCTAAACGATGTAACTTACGAAACCGATTCGCGTTTAAATCCACCCACCTCCACCCCACCCCGTCCCTCCGGCTTCAATATTTGATCAATGAAAACTGTCAGGGGGTGTTGGTGAATCTGTCGAGTAACGCGAGGTTTTGAGGTTTGCCCCTTCCTAATTTTCACGTTTCATCATCCAGGATTATGACAACTCTTGTCCCACATCCGATTCACTGGCTGGCTGCAGACGAAAGTATGGTAAGGTAATGTGGTTTATAGCCCAGCCGATCACAACGGGCCATATTCACCACGGTGTAAACAGCAATCATAAGTCATTCATTCACACAGTTCTTTAAAATACATCTTCCAAAAAAAAACCCATCCGAAATTTGTTAAAAATCTGTCCACTGCAAAATCTCAGATTCGATGACAAATCTTAATCTCTTTCAAGAACTCAAAGATCGCGTCAGGCGGAACATCTCTGAACAAGGTTTTCATGGAATCTGCTGTAAATGTATGTGTTTCACATGATACAAATCCCAACACAGAGAAAAATAATGCACCAAGGCCTTGTTTAATAAGTTGGGTATTTACAGATAGACACAATTATATCTTTTTTTGTTGAGAGAATTTTAATGAGTCTATGATATGTTGATTTACCTTCCTGTCTTTCATATGTCCATCAAAGCACAAGCCAGATGGTTCCAAGCAGACAGATTATAATGAAAGTAGTAGGACTGTTTTCGGGAAACCACTTGGCGCAAACATAGGGTGATGGGCGAGTGCGAAGGCCTGAGATGTGACGTCTGGCAAGGTGCTGTTCATGTATATGTCTAAAATGTGAATGATTATATCATCGGCAGAAATCCCCTTGAAACAAGAGAAATGATTGGTGGGAGGCTGAGGGTTGTGGGGCGAGGAGGGGGGGGGGGGGGGGGGGGGGGGCGGGAAGCATTGGATCTATCCTCAGTTTGATATCGACTTTTTTGGCAACAAATTTATGCAACACCTGAAAATGCATACATGGATTATGTAATGATTTAGCGCAAATTCTTATTGCGGGTGTGGGCCAGCTGAACGACCACAGAGTGCAAATGCCCAGGAGTATTCTTGCCAGTCGTACTGACTGCCTACGAACGAACAACCTGACCCAGGCTTTTGCCTGAGGGAACCGACTACTTTGGGTACCTCCTCCCCAACGCAGACACCTTCTCCAACCAGGCCTGCCAGCTGCCAATTCTGCCAGACAGCTGACTCCACGTGCCGAAGCTTGCTGCAGCACACAACATGTCCCTAAAAGCAGTGGCTGTGAGGACGTTAAACTCACCCAAACCGTCCCTGCCAGTCAGGTGAGGCGACTCTGTTGCACGGGAACAAAAGCAGTGGCTGCACATAATTCGGAGAGATCTCCTTTTTGACGTACCTCTTGTTCTTGAAGACAACACTGATCTTGGTCGTGTTGAAGATGAAGTGAAGTGAAAACAGAACGAAGATGAATCAGGCTCGAGAGTTGTTTCAGCCTCGGTTTTGACGTTTTTTTTTTTTTTGTTTGTTTGTTTGTTTCCCCTTTGCCGCTTTTGTTACATAGGCATATCTATCTGCTTCTCTCTCTCTCTCTCTGTATATATATATATATATATATATATATACTGCTCAAAACAATTGAAAGGCCACTTGGAAATTCTCTCGCTATTTCAAAACAGAACGGAAACAACCCCAAAACAATGCTTTCGAACTTTACTTCACCCATTAATCAAAACACCAATGACAGATTAATGACAAAATTGATTTGAACAGCATGTTTTGTCACTTTCAAGTCCACTACCCGTCTTTTCAAAAGTCAGAACGCCAGAGATATACAAAAACACAGTCAGTAACGTGTGTGTCCGCCATTTGCGTGGATGCACGCGATGCACCTTTGCTTCATGGATTGAGTCAGAGTCCTCAGAGTCATCTGGGGTATTGCCTGCCGCTCCTGCTCGAGGAACTGGAACAGCTGCTTGAGGTCAACTGGCGGGGGGTGATTGCTTCGAAGTCGCCGGCCCAGCACGTCCCATAGGTGCTCGATTGGATTAAGGAAGTGGCCGTTCTCTGCCTCAGAGCCGACAGGACAACAAACCTGTCCTGCTGCCTGGAGGTGGACCTTGGGCGTCCTGGACGTCTTTGCTCAGCAACACTTCCTGTCTGGTTGAAGCGGTCTCTCAAAGTCTGAATGACTGAATGGGCGACTGACAGTCGACGACCTTCTCGCACCCCACGCCCTCCTGAAGCTACGCAATTGCCCGCCCTTGGTCATCCTGACTTGCACAGGCATAAATGCCCACCAGTCTCTCAAAAACTGGCTGACCTGTGTTCAGATAAGACATGGGTTGCACGTGCATTGCAATATTCCTGCAGTTCAGATGTGCTCTGTTGCACAGGCCTGTTTGATTTGCACCCTTTTTTTGTGCAGTATGTGCACATTTCAGTTCACCGCTGTGATGTGCATGACACAGACTGAGTTGATTTCTGATCAAATTCAAGTTGACTGATCAGGCATGCAACCAAATTCAGTAAGTTTGGGTGGGTGCAGTGCCATGTTATTGGAAAAAAAATAAAGTCAAACAAGGTACCCTAAAAAGTGGTAGTGGATAAATAGATAGATAGATAGATAGACAGACATACAGACAGATAGGATAGACAAAACAGACAGATAGATAAACAGACAGACAGACAGACAGATGCTGGGGTACGTCATTCGTCCACTTGCAAGTTGTAAACTTCCTTTTCAGCCGAGACCCAAAACCTGTTGTTCATCTGCTGCCACAGCTAATAAGCTACGCCCCCCCCCCCCCCCCCCCCCCACACACACACACACACACACCCCCGGTTTGTCACATTTCTTCAACTCAGCTAACGATCGACTGCTCTTATGGCCTGTTAACGAATTTCTTTTTATATTGTGAGCCGTTCGTTCCAGTTGTTTAGCAGTCTTAAAAACACAGCTGTTGTTCTCTGACTGCTCCATGAGCCAAACGACCACGCAGTCGTCGTCCGGGCGTGAAAGGCGTCTTTCATCTTGTGACGCCTCACTGATTAATGAAGGCCACGTCACCGGAAGCTATCGAGTTATCTCCCTTCAAAGACCCTAGTTTTTTTTTTCAATCGCCTCAAGAGTGTTTTTTGTTGGGAACAGGGGAAAAATGTGCAAGAGAAACACATTGGGCCAAAGCCAAGACCAGACGGGGAAGGGGGGGGGGGGGGGGGGGGGGAGGGGGGGAGGAGAGGAGGAGGAGGAGTGTGTGCTGGAGGCGGGAACTTCTGACATCACAGGAGATAATGTTTTTCCCCCACTGGAACATGGCAGAGACAGCTGGAGGGGTAATGGGTATGTGTGCATGTGCACACGCACGCACCCCCCCCCCCCCCCCCCCCACACACACACACACACACAAAATACGTGAAATACATATTCTCTCTCTCTCTCTCTCTCTCTATTACACACACACACACACACACACACACACACACACACACACACACACACACAGAATGTGTGAAGCACATTCTCTCTCTCTCTCTCTCTCTCTTTGTTAAAACACATGCACACACACACGCGCGCACACACATGTGCATGCGCGCGCACGCATGCACACACACACACACATACATGCAGTATGTACAACACACACACACACACACACACACACACACACACACACACACACGCACACACACACACACACACACACTCTCTCTCTCTCTCTCTCTTTACAAGGCACGGCAGTTACTTTCTGCTGGACACCGTCACACTGTTCGTTTCATTATAACGATAAAGTATACAGAGCTGCAAAACAAGGTGCAAAATGTAGTTCAGAGTCTCTCAGGATGAATTTCCACTCTCGGTTCAAGAACGATATAGTATAGTGGAATCATTTGCTTGGAACCATTTCCAGAATTCTTTTTAAAAGTCTCACTATAAGCCTATTTACACAGATTTTAGTATTGCAATCATTGAAACACACTCCCACACCAGCCGAAAGTTATTGTCCCTTATGTATAGGTGGAAAGTCGATGCTTTTACAACAAATTTCAGTAAAAAATGTCTCATGTGTTTATGGACAGAACATCACAGCTGATCATATTCTCTCATATGTTGCTATCACACAATTTATATCCATGCTTTCTACATATTCAATTAGAATTGAATCACCGGTATTAACCTATGAATTTTTTCTTTTTTTATCAAAGAGTCCAATCGGTAAGTACTTAAAGTTTCTCACATTTATCATCTCATACTTATGAGGTTACTTTTAAGCGAGCCAATCATATACCTTTGCTGCTAAATCTACATAAAAAAATACGAAAACAACCATCTTCATCCGTCCCCTACTTCTCACTCTTCTCTCCCATATCAAAACTATTTGTAGTTTTCTAGTTTTATCATTAGGATTTGATTTGTTTGTTTGTTTTATGTTGATGAAGTGGGGGTTTTTCTTTCTCTCGTCTAATATCACCTAGAGTGCATAGGCGTGAAATCTGAAACCACACACATGCAGTATGAATGGCATATACACAAACTAACACACACACACACACACACACACACACACACACACACAAATACGCACATACACACACACACACACACACACACAAACAGCTCACTGGAATGGCTTGGCAGGACCAGCATAGGTTTTGAACCTTGTCTGCTGCTGTGGTCTGAAGTGCCTCCTGCAAACCGAACCACAGACACGTCCTCCCATCAGGTTCAGATCAGTTAAGCCAAATGTTCCTCTCCATACAAATCAAACCAACCAGGTGTTTCCCTCAACCCTAATCACCCAGCTAAGTGATTTGACCCCAAATCAGTCAAGTGTTTCCCTCGATTCAGTAAACAAAGCATGTATTCTTCTCAACACAAATCAATCAGCCAAGTTTCCCTCTGTTCGTACCAACTGGGCCCCTCTCAATTTAAATCCGCAGATAAACTGTTCAGCAATACCCAAATCAACCAACCAAGTATACCTGTCAGCCCAAATCAACCAACCAAGTGGTCCTATCAACACACATTGTTCCAGTCAACCAAAATCAACCATGCAAATGTCCCTGTCATCTAAAATCAGCCACACAAAGGTTTTCTGTCATCCCAGATCAACCACAAAGATGTTCTTATAACCCAAATCAATCATGTCAATGTTCCCATTGATCCTAATCATTCATACAAATGTTTCTGTCAATCAAAATCGAACATACAAGTGGCCACATAAACCCAATTCAATGGCACAACTATTCTCCTGTACCCACATCAACCACACTAACTCCAATCAACTCAAATCAGCTGAATGTTCCTGTCAGCACAGATCAGCCGAAGGTTGCTGTCAACCCAGATCAACCATACAAATCTTCCGGACAACCCAGATCACCCCCAAAAGTTCCCATCAAGTCAAATCAACTAAATGTTCTTGTTAACACAGATCAACCAGATTTTCCTGTCAACCCAAATCAACCAAATTTACCTGAGGACCAAAATTTTCCTATCAACTCAAATCAAAACACAGAAATGTTCCTGTTAATCAAGATCCACCATACAAATCTTCCAATCAGGAAGTGAGAGCCGTTTCAAAGTCAGTCAACACAAAGGAGATTCCAGCCCCTAAACAGCTATCCCGGCAGACTGAAGCTCACATGGTGAGAAACTGATTCAAATACACCAAATGTTTTCTCTGAACTGGCATTCATAGGCCACATGATTAAAAGAGAGACCATGCCTATTCATAGTAAGAAATACACCGGAATAATTAATCTTAAAATGTTTAGTAATACATCTGTCAAACATGAACAAACCATTCACAAGACAAAAAACATGACGCGCGTTCGACCCTTTAAGGTCTTCTTCAGGCAAGATAAACAACATTTAGGACAAGGGAAATGAATAATAACAAACAACTATTTATCTGTCAAATTCCAGGCAAGATGGGCGTTTATGGGAATGGAAATTCATTCAACGCCCATCTTGCATCAAATTTGACAGACAAGTGATTGCTTGTTCCTCGTTTCGTTGTCCTGGGTGTTGTTTATCTTACCTAAGGAAGACCAAAGAGTAAAAACAAAATGTCGTGTTTTGTCTTATGATTCGTTTGTTCATGTTTGGTGGATGTATTACTTAAAGTTTTTAAGATTTGTTTAGATTTCCGTCTGCAGTCGCCTCGCTTTGCACCTAACCAGAAGAACAAGTCTCAAATGTGCCAATTCTCAGACTAGATTCACTCACCATTTGCGTTTTACTGTGAGGCGCCAGGCCCTGCTCCGAATGAGACCCACCATTGAGCAGTGAAAAATTTGCCTTAAGGCGATTTGGGCGACATCGGCTTTTGGGCGGAGCCATACGGCGACTTGGAAGCGTCCTTGTCAGAAGGCGCGCCCATTGGTTTGCCCTGATTGTCTATTAACCCCCAGCACGCCCTCTTTCTTAGACGTGGCTCCGCCTGTCTGTGCGTGATTGTTGACTTCGCCTGTTTCCTCCATTGGTGTGGTGCGTTTTGTGCCATGATTCGTGCCTGACAACCAAGCACTTGAACAATCAATCATTCAGTTAACAGTAAGATGCCAACAGCCCAGTGTGTGTGTTTTGTGTTTGTGTGTGTGTGAGAGAGAGAGAGAGAGAGAGAGAGAGAGAGAGAGAGAGAGAGAAGACAAGACAAGACGAGACGAGACAAAATTCTTTATTTACGAGGATAACAGATAAGCACCGATGTGCTTTTTTACATCCAGTCCTCACCCTGAATAGGGTCAACAATTCAAAATAAGATAAGGCAACAAAAGAAGCATGCAAAAGTAACTAGAACTACAACATGATACAGAAAAAAGTAAAATGAGAGAAGGGAGAGAGAGAGACGAAGGAGCGAATGGAGTGCAGGGAAGGGCGATAGAGAGAGTGAGAGTGAGACAGGGACAAAGAGGCGAGAGTGGGTGTGGGAAAGAGCATGTTTAGAACAATCTGACAATCAAAAAAATTCCAAGGAGATGCAAGACAATCGATTTGAAGCACTGGTGGGGGGGTGGGGGGGGGGGTAGGGGGGGGTGAAAATAAACACAAATGGGAGGAAAAAATGAATAATGCTAGCCCAGAGAGAGAGAGAGAGAGAGAGAGAGAGAGAGCGTTTGTTCTCCCTGTTTGACAACCCTGCGCTCTGACTGAACAGTCATTTCAGACATCAAGCACAAAGACTACTACCAGGTCTACCTGTCTGATGGGCAAGGGCCAAACATCTGGGGCTTTTCTACGAGCCCTTCTATAGACTTCCTTTGGCCTAGTCCACCTGCTTCAATGAAAATGGTCTGGGCCATTTCCTTTGATCCCACTCCAAAATGGGGGGCTATAAAACTGGTATTGGGAACAGCCATGTCACAACCTGTCTTATGGGCTGGAAGGTCAGAGGTTACAGACCCCATCGGAGTCATTTATCTGGGGGGGATGTATGTAGATATGATTATACATTTGTTGTTTGCTACCCTGTTCCCCCCCCCCTTCCCCTCACTTTGCTATGCATGTATAAACAACAAATGGACAACCTTTCAACAAAAGAGATGATAGGGCAATTACACGATGTACAGATCATTGCTATTGACACTGGCCAGTCCTAACAACAAACACTGGCTAGTCCTGACAGCAAACACACACACTGACCAGTCCTGACAACACTGACCATCCAGACAACAAACACTGACCAGCCCTGACAACAAATACTGACCAGCCCTGACAACAAATACTGACCAGCCCTGACAACAAACACTGAGCAGTCCTGACAACAAACACTGACATCCAGACAACAAACCATGACCACCTCTGGCAACAAACAAATACTGGCCAGCCCCGACAACATACTGACAGTCCTTTGAATGAGACTATAAACCCGAGGGCTCCATGTGTGAAAGCACGCACAACATCTTGCCACACACATAAAATCTCATCACCAACTTTCGGAAGAGAAGGCCAGTTTGGCCATTGGTATGGATGACACGTTACACATAGCATACAGCTTCCCTGAAGTTGGAGTATGACTGCCTCAATGGCGGGATAAAAAACGGTCATACATACAAAAGTGTCAGAATCTTTAACTCCATGAAGGTGGACACTCAAAGAAAGAAGAAGAAGTCCTGACAACAAACACTGACCATCCCTGAAAAAAAATACAAATACTGACCATTCCTGACAACAAACACTGACCACCCCTGATGACAAACACTGACCATTCCTGACAACAAACACTAATGACCCCCGATGACAAAACAAATACTGGCCAGCCCTGACAACATATACTGACCACCCCTGACAACATACACTGACCAGTCCTGACAAAAAACAAACACTGACCACCCCTGGACAACATACCAAATACTGGCCAGACCCTGACAACATATACTGACCTGTCCTGACAACAAAGAAAGACTGACCTGTCCTAGCGGTCTGTTTCTTGCCGTCCTTCCCTCCTTTCTTCTCCCCCCCCCTCCCCCTCACACACTCCGCTTCCCTCTCTGGCATGTGAGGGTGACCGGGGGCGACTGCGACCACACCCCATGCTCCACCCGCGGGCATCAGGGCTCCGCCCCTCTGGCCCTGCCCCTCTTCACACACAACACTTCCACACAGCTTGTTGTCAACGAGTCAATGGTCGGTGGGGCTCCGTGGGCTCCAGAAAACCCGTGTGGCCTGGGTCCCCCAGCTGTGAGGTAGTCTGAGGATCTCTCTTAATACTTTTCCTGAACCACTGTCGACTTCTGGTTCTTTTGACGTATTGTATGCTTGTATTTGTTTTAATCGAAAATGGTTTTCTTTCTGTCCCTGGAAAGGCGATTTTCACTATTATGATGTTCAGTGTTCCCCCCAAAGTTTCCTCTGACAGGTGATAATGAGGACTCTGTGGTACTCTTTATCTGTGAAAGTGCTACCAAAGTATCTCTCCTGTACGGGCGTAAGTTTTTAAGTGTCACAGATTGCATGCACTTCTGTCGGTCTTAAACGCTTTCGCTGTTCGCCACGGCAGTTTTGTTCTTCTTCAAAGAGCTTGATCACTGTATTAAAACTCTTTTTGATATAGTCCGAATGTTGTGCAGTACGACCTCACTTTTCACCTTTTTTTTTTTCACGCGAAAATGGTTTTTATTACCATGTCAGTTTTAAAATTTAAAAAAAGTTGTTCACAGACTTAAATATTCCCCTTCTGGCAAATTGGAAGCAGTATAATTCATTTTTGTCGGAAGCTGGCCTGTGTTAGGTTCTCCATTTCTGTTAGGCATGGTACTCGGTGAAACAAAGAGCCAGCGATTCCCCCTGGCACTCGCCATTTTCTGGCAATGAACATGTCAGAGCACTGATGACATACCACATCTGATTTTTTGTTTCCCAAACAGGCTTCTATTCTTATCTAAACGAAAAACAATTTAAAAGTTTGTCACATCATTTAGACTTTCACATCACCATCTTTTTTTTTTTTTTTTTTTAGCAATGCTGATTCACTTTCATGTTGCTAACAGTCTATCCATGGTGAATCCATTTTTCTGGTGGTTTTCCATGTTTTGCTCATTTCCATCTTTGTCACAAATTTCTCGTAGAGGTTTTCAAAACACGTCCCTTCTTAAACGCAACAGTTTAAATCCGGTAGTCGTGACCGTCCCTTTTTGTTAATCTGGTTTTTGTTCATCACTGATGTTGGTCACAGAGCTGTTTATCCTGCAGTTCGTTTGTTCTGTTGGAAATGTTCCAACTCTTGTTACCTAATGAGGGCATCCAAAGAATCTGCAGTCCGCTGAAGTTGATTTGGGGGGCATGTTTTCTTTGTGGCAGGTCAAAGCCGAGATGACATCGCTGTTCGTTGTTTGGTCTGTTGTCGAGGAATGTCGATGAGAAAAAAGGCCCCCTTCGTCTGTCCCCAACCACTACCACTGTAATTCTCGTGGGGCTGACAAAACAAACACACTTCCTGCTCAATAGCGTCCCTTTCTTTCTATCACAATTTCAACTCTTGTGTAAAATTAAAACACTACGATTTTCAACAAGATATGAAATATTCCCGCTTGTTTTACCTCTACATTTTAGTCGTGTAAATGAGCGTGTTTTTGAACACCGTCTTTGTTGGACGTGTGTTCGATCAGTCTGCTTTTCTCTGTAAGCCTTTCTTCTGTCTCTCAGTAGGAACTGTACATCTGATCGACACTCTAGGGCTTTATTCTTCATGCTACAGATCTTTCTTCGCTCGTTTTTTTTTTCACAAACACATTCCAGAGTCTTGTTCAAACCCAACACTTTAAAGGTTTCACAGTGGATCGTTAACAGCCACGATCGATCATGGTATCCAAACTGTTGATAAAGAAGTGACCGTTGTGTTTGTCACCTGTCTCCCTCTGTGTCTGGTTACTAAGCTACCGAACAAGTCAGCATCTGTTGCCTTCTTGAACGAGTTTATTTCAGTACTTGACGTCAATCAAAATGGTCTGCTGGTACATGCGCGGATTTAGCATCAGTTGTTCTTGTTTCTCATTTGTACTCTTGCACAATGAAACTATTTGATATCAGTAGTTTCTGCGTTTTGTTTATCTGTTTGTTCGTTTGTTTTGAGTACAACACTAACTCACATGGTAGATTCTAGAACACCATGGCTGGTTTCCTTCTTCCTGTTCTGTTTTGTTTTTGTTTTGTTTGATCAATTTTTAGGTGAAAAAGGGTTGTTGCACCGCCGTGACTTCTTTTCGGGCTGCAACTTGAAATGCTCTCATCAGTCTGTCGCAAGAACGAAACGGACGGTTACTACTCCGCTCCGCGAGCTGGAAGCACAGAGGCGGCTGGCTGGCGCCGCTGTGACAAACTTGTCTTATCTTTGGAATCGTGCCTTTGGCTGTCTTCAAACCTGAAACAATACAAATAAAACAATACAAGTAAAACTATACACAATAAAATCGAGAATCCCGCAGCCTGATTGAGGCATGTGGGTGAGATAATCACATATACAGAGAGGATCTACACCACAAACTACAATTAAAAAAGCATTTATTTTCAATTCACGCTTTTTTCCGACCTGTTGTGAGCAAGTCTGCTAAGTCGTAGCCACGAGACCCTCTTCTTCAATGCTCTCATCTTATTTGTTAATTCATTTATCCATCAGCTTAATATCATGCGTAGTGTGGTCTCAAAAACTTAGCGGATGTGGGTGTAGCGTATATGGACCAGTCCGCACGCAGTGACGCCTCCTTGATGAAACTGAAACTGAAACTGCGACCAACTGCTCCCCTCATAACTATTACTGACAACTGTTCTTATTTTGTGGATCATAGCATGTTATTGACGCGAGAGAGAGAGAGAGAGAGAGAGAGAGAGAGAGAGAGAGAGAGTGTGTGTGTGTGGTGTGTGCACGCGCGCGCGTGTGTGTGTATGAGTGTGTGTGTTGTGTGTGTGAGAGAGGAGAGAGAGAGAGAGAGAGAGAGAGAGAGTGTGTGTGTGTGTGTGTGTGTGTGCGCGCGCGCACGCGCGCTCACATGGATGCGTACGCGTTTGTGTGTGTTTCTTTGTGTGGATGGGTGCACACGTTATCAATAACTGTATACATAGTCACGTATACATCTATTTGCGTTGTGTGAACCCCCTTGAGTTATGAGTGAACGTACAGAAACCTCACACTGTCATTAACATCACAGACTAAAGATGGAAGAGAGAGAGAGGGATCCATCGTCCTCGCATTCCATCATTTATACCTTCCTAATCGTCTGCAAACAGCACTGTGGCGGCCTTCACACAGCCACCCGTACGAACGACAAAAGGCCTTCAAGATGTCTTCCCACTGACCGTGTCGACTGTATGGTCGCCCAGGGGCGTCGTAAGTATGAATTCTGCTGACAGTCGGGAGGCAACAGCTGGATGGGTGAGGGTGCCGATCGAGGGGGGGGGGGGGACGGAGAAGGGTGGGAAAGAAATTGCACACCACCACCCTCGAGGATTTTTGGATTGTCCCCCTCCCCCCTTCCCCCCCATCCCTCCCACTTCCCCCTGGTTGGCAAAAAAAAAAAAAAAAAGTATTTTAAAGCGCGTGTGTCCCCTTACCCCACTCCCACCCCTTTCTCCAGCGGGAAGGACCTCCAGATGCCTCTGTGCATCTGCCCCTGCTTATGCAAGTGACCCCGGTGTCGTATAATATCTCGGAACCGTGGTATATGGGAACGCGTTCCAAGATTTTCTGAACTTCCAATCGTGAAATCTAGGAACTTTTGAAAATCATGCCAAGAAATCAATGAAAAAAAAAAGTGACAAGAAGGCCAAAAGAGATCTCAACTGCACCTAAAATGGATTGTTTCCTACCTCATCTCGAAAATCCTTTTTTTTTTTTTTTCGTCTTCTTCTTTCTGCCCTTCTGAGTTCTGAAAGACCACGTTCCCAGAGATATCACAGACCTTCCCAGATATCACAGTACATTTTGGGAGCGCGTCCCCCCCCCCCCCCCCCTCCCCCAAAATCTGTGATATCTGGGAAGCCTCCCAGATATCACGCTTCCAGATTTGTCCTGCCCCCTTTCCCCCCAGCTGCCACCTCCGTTCAGTTGGCACATCTAACGCTAATTTGAATATTCAAATCTGCAGTTCCCTTTTTGGTTAGAGAAACAGTAGCAGCAACGTAGCGCTAGCTGCAACCGTAGTAAATAGTAGTAGTAGTAGTGGTGGTGGTGGTGGTGGTTGATGGGTAGTAGTAGTAGTGGTGGTGGGTGGTGGTAGTAGTAGTAGTAGTAGTAATAATAGTAGTAGTAGTAGTAGCAGCAGCAGCAGCAACAGTAATAGCAGTAGTAAACTGATGCAACAGCAATATTTGTAATTCACTGCTTACTTCCCAGCTTGATTATTATGATTTAGTATTGTGTGGCCTGTCAGCAGAATAAAATGTTCCGGCTCTAGCTGATTCTGAACAGCCCAGCGCGGCTCGTCCTTCATTGAAAGGAAAACGAGCTCACGTAACAATCACTGCACAGGAAGTTTCACTGGCTGACAGTTCAATTTCGTGACCAGTACAAACTAGCACGGCTCTGCGTGTGTGTGTGTGGGTGTGTGTGTGTGTGTGTGTGTGTGTGTGTGTGTGTGAACGCGCGCGAATGCGTGCGTTTATGCAAACGCGTGGTTTTGTTTGTTTGGTTGGTTGGTTTGTTTTGTTTTGTTATCGCTTTTGTTTGTTTGTTTGTTTGTTTTTTTTTTGTTTTGTTTTCCCGCAGTTCTGGACCACTGATCAACTGTTTTACCTCTACTGCTATCCGGATTTGGATCAGCGACGAATCCATCCATCACCTGCGCTGTGTTCCGGTTGGGTGTGATCATATCGATTTTGTTACGAAACTTCATCTCAGACGGAAAGGCACTGTCGACAACTGCAAACGCGTGTTTGACAGATCGAACAAAGCCAGCGATATGATTTCAATACAGCCCATATTCAATAATAAATGCACATCTTGCAGGTAAAGAAAAGGGCGGTTCCACGCACCATCGTACCAGCCAGTCTTCAAACCAGCAGAATCGCTCTTCGTGTGCGCTTTTACTATTTTGTGTGTGCAGTTATGAAAGGTAAGGAAGGAGTATTCGCTGACTGCCAAGATAAGCAACATAAGTTTATAGATATTATCAAAAGCGTACACAAATATGTCTCACCATTCCAAAACAATAACTAGGCCCCTTGATATGTTATACATACTTGCTGTTCGTGCTGCTCATACACGCACCACACACACACGCGCGCGCGCGCGCTCTTAAAACACACACACACACACACACACACGCGCGCGCTTTCCGAAATTAGATCATTTTTCTAGCCAATGACAAAGAAATGCATCTCCGAAAGTCCACTAAATGACGGGAACGGTCAGTATTTTGCTCATGAATGCATAATGCTTTTGTCCGGCTGTAAGCATGTTGGTAATGTCTGCGTCATTCTTTGAGCTTTACATTGTTTTCCTCTGTACATGCATTAAACGGCTGAATCATTACGTGATTTTGTGTGTGTGTGTGTGTGTGTGTGTGTTGTGTGTGTGTGGGGGGGTGTGGGTGTGTGTGGAGGGGGGGGGGGGGGGGGCGCGGGCTGGCGTGAGTGCATGTGTGTGCGTGTGCGTGCGTGTGTGTGTGTGTGTGTGTGTGTGTGTGTGTGTGTGTGTGTTTGTGTGTGTGTGTATGTGTATCTGCGCGAGCGTGTGTGTTGTGTGTTGTGTGTGTACATGCGCGGGAGCGCCTGTGTTGTGTGTGTGTGTGTGTGCGCGCGCGCATGTGCGTGTTTGTGTGTGTGTGTGAGTGCACGCGCGCGAGCACGCCTCTGTGTGTGTGGTGTGTGGTGTGTGTGCATGCGTGCACATTCGCGCGCGCACGTGCGCTCCCGCACTCGCACTTTAGATGGAAATGCTTCCCTCCCGCGGGTAACCAGAAGCCATTAGCCAGCCTAATGCTCTCTGCACAGAGCGAAACGGCTGTCACGTGCTGTTCGCTGACCTCTCTCCCCTCTGGTGAACCAACACACTTGTGGATCGATCACTGGACAAGGTACACCGTCTCCTGCACGTTCCACGTAAGCGCACGTCTATCATTTTGGGCAACAGAGTTATAATGGGACATAGTACATTTATCCTGAGGCGGACTTCTGATGGTTTCTGAATTTAGTTTCTGGTAAAAGGAAGGCTTCAAGGCCCGGGTGTATTATCATCGCTGTTGTGTATGTTCTCTTTCATACAGTGAACCCTAGTTTTTTGACAATGGAAAAGCCTCTGGGCACGAATGAATTATCGTGGCTATTGTGAATGTTTCTCTATCATGCAGTGAATCCTAGTTTTAATGACGGTAGGGCCTCCGGGCAAAGATGAATTATCATGGCTATTGTATATGTCCTCTAACACACAGTGAATCCTAGTCTTTGACAATGGAAGGCCCCCAGGCCAGAAAGTATTATAATGATTACTGTCTATGTCCTCTAACACACAGTGAATCCTAGTCTTTGACAATGGAAGGCCCCCAGGCCAGAACGTATTATAATGATTACTGTCTATGTCCTCTAACACACAGTGTATCCTAGTCTTTTGACAATGGAAGGCCCCCAGGGCCAGAACGTATTATAATGATTACTGTCTATGTCCTCTAACACACAGTGAATCCTAGTCTGACATGGGAAGGCCCCCAGGCCAGAACGTATTATAATGAGTAATGTCTATGTCCTCTAACACACAGTGAATCCTAGTCTTTGACAATGGAAGGCCCCCAGGCCAGGAACGCATTATAATGATTACTGTCTATTCCTCTAACACACAGTGAATCCTAGGTTTTGGCAATGGAACGACCTATTGCATATGTCCTCTACCATACAGTGAATCCTAGCTTTTGGCAATGGAACGACCTATTGTACATGTCCTCTATCATACAGTGAATCTAGTTTTTTGGCAACCTATTTTACATTCCTCTAATACGGACCTATTGTAAACGACCTATGTCCTCTATCATACAGTGAATCCTAGTTTTGGCAATGGAACGACCTATTGTATATGTCCTCTATCATACAGTGAATCCTAGGTTTTTGGCAATGGAAGGCCCTATTGTCATGTCCGTCTATCATTGAATCAGGACTAAAGTCCTAGGTCCTCTATCATCAAATGAAGATCTAGCATGATAAGGCTATCATACAGTGAATCCTATTTTTGTCAATGGCCATTGCATTGTATATGTCAACTATCATCCCATGAATCCTCTTTTGGCGGACGGACGGGCTAAAGGCCTTCTATCATAATGTGATCCTGTTTTTGGTCATCTATCATCCGGTTCACCTTGCTCACTGTGGATGGTGTACAGTGTTTGAAAGTTGGGGCAATGGACGACCTATTGTATATGTCTGGTCACCTAGTGAATGTCTATCTTTTGGCAATGGAACGACCTATTGTGTCGGTCTCCTGCCTATCATACTGTCCTGCCTCCTGCCTTTGTTGGCAATGGATGCGACTGCCCTATGCATGTAGCATGTCCTCTCTAATACAGCGACTCCTAGTTTTTGGGCAATGGAAAGACCTATTGTATAAGTCCTCGTAGTCATCATGAACCATCCTGTTTTGCAATGGAACGACCATGTATATGTCCTCATGAACACTGTGTCCTCATGCCATCATGAACACTGTGTGTATTGTCATGATGTCTGTGTGGTACCATCTGAACACTACGTGTACCAGCAATGGATGACCTATGAGTATGTGTCCATCATGAACACTGTGTTAGCCATCATGAACCTATGACTGTAGTCCATCATGAGACATGTGTGTAGCCATCATGAACACTGTGTGTAGCCATCATGAACCGAACCTGTGTACATTGTGTCATTCTCCATCATGAACACTGTGTGTATAACACTATGTGTAACTACCATCATGAACACTAGTGTAGCCGATCATGAATACTGTGTGTAGCCATCATGAACACTAGGTTTAGCCATCATGAACACTCTGTGTAACCACTATGTGTAGCCAATCATGACACTATGTGTAGCCATCATGAACATGGAACACGATGTGTAGCCATAATGAACTCTATGTTTTTGTCAGCCATCATGAACACTATGTGTGTAGCAATACTGTTTTTTGCAATAACACTCTGTGTTATATTATGTGTATCCTCATGAATTCCTATGTGTAGCAGCATGAACACGAGGTGTAGCCATGTGAACGCACTGTGTAGCATACAGTGAATCATACATGTATCCCATCAATGGAACACTACGTGTTGCTATATGTCACCTATGGGTAGGCACATGAACACTATGTGTAGCCATGGTAACACCCTATTGTACTATGCCATCTTGAAACAGTGAATGTAATTTTTGGCAATGAACGTGATGTGTATAATGACGCTCTATATATGATCCCTTCATGAACAGGTTGTGGCCCTGGATGAACACAGTGATAGGGTCAAAATCATGTGTGGAGCCATCTAAAACTTTTTGGCATCATGAACCACCTGATTGGAGCCATCAATGAAACTCTAATTAGCCACCATGAACTCTGTGTAGTCATGTTGCACGACATGAACATCTGTTCTACCAACAGTGAATACCGATGTTTGGCAATGGATCGACGATGGTGTGTTCAGCGTCTATCATGAACAGTGCTAATCCACATTTTTTGAAAACCTGGAAGCCGACATGAACACTGTCCTCTATCCTCATGAAACTAGTTTGTAGCCAATTATTAACCTATATTCGCCGTCATGAAAGAACTGTGTCCATACAGTGAACCCTTTTTGGCATCAGGAACCTATGTGTAGGTCCTCATCATACAGTGAATCACTATGTTTGGCATCATGGAACGGTGCATAGTGTATCATGAGTCCTCTGTAGCCACATGAACACTGTAATTGCCAATCATGAACACTGTGGTGTATCCATCATGACAGACTGTTGTCAACCATCGTGAACACTGTGTGTAGACCACCATGAGAACACTGTGTATCGCATCATGAACACTATGTGTAGCCATCATGAACATTGTGGGCCATAATCGTGAAACGAATGATGTGGGTGGCATCAAACCGATGTAGCATTATGAAACACTATGTGAACACTACGTGTAGCCATCATGAACACATTGTGTAGCCATCATGAAAACTGGTAGCCATCATGACATGAACAGCCATCATGAACACTGTGTAGCCACCATGAATACCGTGTTAGCCTAGCCATCATGAACACTGTGTTAGCCACCATGAACCTGTGTGTAGCCACCATGAACACTGTGTAGTAACCACCATGAACACTATGTGTAGCCCTCATGAACACTGTGTAAGCCATGTACATGACCGTCTATGTTAAGCATCCACCATGAACACTGTATTAGGTTTAGCCATCATGAACCTATGTGTAGCCCAGCCAATTCTACGAATCACCCTATGTGTACCACCATGACACTGTGTGTAGCCATCATGACACTGTGTGTAGCCATCATGAACACTACGTGTGTCATGAGCAATAGCCAGCCATCATGAGCACTATGTGTAGCCATTATCATGAACACAATGTGTAGGCCTCATCAGAACACTGTGTAATGAACCATGATGAACACTACGTTAGCCATCATGAAACACTACTGTGTAGCCATCATGAACACTATGTGTCGACGGAAAGATGGTAATATCAACCGCAGTTGATTTGCCGATGAAAATCAAATGAGATTTGAAGGTTGTGGAACGCTGTGCTGAAACGCCGGCAATTATTTTCAAACGAACCACCACTAAGTGGGTCACCTAAGCAAGGAAATTCCGCCGCCCAAAGTCGCCTGTATGGGCTCAAGAGAGGACCGTCACTCCTAGTAGCCCCGGTAACTATATCCCCTAGGTAACTAGTAGCCCCTAGGTAACTATAGCCTAGGGTAACTAGTAGCCCTACGTAACTATTACCCTAGTAGTTAGGTAGTTACAGCAACTCTCAGACGGAATGAAAATACCTTTTTGTCTTAATTCGATATTCCTCGCGTCAAAAAATTCTCACTGGTGTGTTGTGTGCGTGTGTGTGTGGGTGTGTGTTGGAGGAGAGAGAGAGAGAGAGAGAGAGAGAGAGAGAGAGAGAGACACACCCACACACACACACCACACACACACACACACACCCAGTACGC
>JADBJO010028903.1:0-7500 GCA_016801955.1 Conus betulinus | reverse complement strand
ACCTATGTCCACACACACAAACAAACAAACACACACAGACACACACACACAGACACACACACAGACACACACACACACACACACACACACACACACACACACACACACACACACCACACACACACATCTACACACAATCACACACAAAGACAACGCACGCATGTACACACCCACAGACATACATATATTTGTATATCTTCATAATTCTATCTATCTAGCTGTCTATCAGTCTGTCTAGCTACCTATCTATCTGTCCGTCTGTCTGTCTGTTTGTCTACCCACACACACACACACACACACACACACACACACACACACACACACACACGAACATTCACATACCATAGCCACACACATAATATCTCTCTCTCTCTCTCTCTCTCTCCTCTCTCTCTCTCTCTCTCTCTCACACACACACACACACACACACACACACACACACACACACACATACACAGACACACACACACACACACACACACACACACACAAGCGCGCGCGCGCGCGCCTACACACAATTACAGACACACACAGAGACACAGACACAGACAGGCACACACACAGAGACTCATGCATGCACACACACAAACACACACACACACACACACAACACACACACACACACACATAACACACACAGATTCATGCATGCACACGCATGCACACACACAGACACACACACACACACACACACACACACACACACACACACACACACACACACACACACACACATCTACACACGATCACACACAAAGACAACGCACGCATGTACACACCCACAGACATACATATATTTGTATATCTTCATAATTCTATCTATCTAGCTGTCCTATCAGTCTGTCTAGCTACCTATCTATCTGTCCGTCTGTCTGTCTGTTTGTCTACACACACACACACCACACACACACACACACACACACACACACACACACACACACACACACACACACACACACACGGACATTCACATACCATAGCCACACACATAATATCTCTCTCTCTCTCTCTCTCTCTCTCTCTCTCTCTCTCTCTCTCTCTCACACACACACACACACACACACACACACACACACACATACACAGACAACACACACACACACACACACACACACACACACACACACACCACACACACACACAAGCGCGCGCGCGCGCCTACACACACAATTACAGACACACACAGAGACACAGACACCGACAGGCACACACACAGAGACTCATGCATGCACACACACAAACACACACACACACACCACACACACACACACACACACACACACACACACACATAACACACACAGATTCATGCATGCACACGCATGCACACACCAGACACACAGACACCCACACACACACACACACACACACACACACACACAGAGGACAGTTGCCCTTGACCCCTCACCAAGTGAGGGATGATGTCACAACCAGCACAGGCCAAAACATGGGAGCTGTGTGAAGTTCTCAGTCATCAGACAAAGTGTGGAATGACGGGTTTCACTGTCGACAACACGCTGCAAGTTGTCTGCGCTGGGAGCAGTGAAGGAATTAGGCACAGAAAAAAGAAGAACTGCTTCAATAAGGGCACTAAGCAACATGGCCGAGACACCAGGTAAACCCTGTCTGCATGAAAGAAAGCAAAAGACTGTCTTGTTGTGCGTTCTCTCTTCCTCTTTTCCACTGTTTGTATACTCCGAACTCCGCCCCCTTCCCAACCTCCCACCCCGACTCTCTCTCTCGCTCCTCTCCTTCTCTCTCTCTCTCTCCTCTTCTCTGTGTGTGTTGTGTGTGTGTGTGTGTGTGTGTGTGTGGTGTGTGTGTAGTGTGTGTGTGTGGTGTGGTGTGTTTTTCTGCCTCGGTCTCTTGGTCCGGTCTGTCTGTCTGCCTGTCTGTCCTGTCTTCTGTCTGTCTCTGTTTTTTTACTCCTCTTTGGTCAGTCTTCTCTCGCATCTCTCTCTCTTCTCTCTCTCCTCTCTCTCTCATCTCCTCTCTCTCTCTCTCTCTCTCTCCACCCCCCCCCCCCCCTTCTGTTTATATCTTCCGCTCGTCTCTTTTGTCAGTCTAACTGTCTGTCCGCCTGTCTGTCTGTCTGTCTGTATGTATCTCTCTCCCCCTCTCTCTCTCTCTCCCGCTCTCAGCTCTCTCACTCTCACTCTCTCCTCTGTGTTTCTACTGTCTCTGTCTCATCTCTCTCTCTGTCTCTCTCTTCCACTCGACTCTCTCTCTCTCTCTCTCCTCTCTCCGCCTCTCTCTCGTCGTCTCTTCCTCTTCCTCGTTGTCAGTCTAACGTCCTGTCCCGCCTCTGTCTTCTGTATGTAGTCTCTCTCTCTACGGTGCTCTTCCCCCCCCTTCTCGGCACCTCTCTTCTCATCTCTCTCCTCATCTCCTCTCTCTCTGCCTGTCTCTGTGTGTCATCTGCTGTCTGTTTGGTCAGTCCGCACTCTTCTCTGTCCTCCTTCCTGTCGTATCGCATCTCCTCCTTCGTCCCTCTCTCTCCCTCATTCTCTCTCTCTCTCTCTTCATCCTCATCTCATCCCCTGTTCTCTCCTCCCCTCTCCCCTCGACCCCTCTCGCTCCTCTCTCCTGTCCTCCACCACTCTCCCCCCTCGCCCTCTCTCCGCCTCCTCCTCCTCTCCGTCCTCTACACTCACCCCTCCCTCTCTGTGCATCTCTCGCACGTCTTCCTCTCCGCTCTCTCTCCCTGTCCTCTCTCTCCGCTCTCCCTCTCTCACTCTCTCCTCTCTCTCCCTCTCTCTCTCCTCGCTCCTGAGACAACAAATGCATATACAAGGACGTCAGGTTAGAGACAATGCCCTGATTCCTCTATTCCACCTCTGGCATTTAACCAGAGCCCCGAGTGGCCTGACACACCGATCTGACAACGAAAAGACCGCTAACATCTACCCTCACACCATCCACAATCTCCCATCATCAATCCTCCCTTCTCGCTTGTTTTATACACCCTCTCTATACCATTTTCTTTTTCTTCTCCTCCACGCCCCCCCCCCCCCCCCCACCCCCGTCACTCCTTTCTGCATCATATCTTTCTCTTCTTCCCCCCCCCTCCCCCCTTAGCCCACACCCCCCCCCCCCCCCCGCCCCACCCCGTAACCCCCCACCCACCATCCCCCTGTCCTCCTCCCTTTCTGTCGTTCTGCTGTCAATATGTCTGATGACGTATAAGAAGATGACATATTTGGAAACTCCATTGACCGATGATTAATTATTTATCCTCTTCTTTTTCGTTGCTTAAAGTTCTCCCTACCTCTGCTTTTAATCCATCCGCAGCAGGTGGAAACAGATACTGCATCTTGCATCATGCCGCAAAAATGGTACCTGCTGGTGGAAGTGCTCTGTGTATGTTTCTCAGTTTAACAGATTGTGTAACTCCTCGTCCAATGCTCCTCCCTCCATCCCTGCCTGTCTGTCTCTGCATCTGTCACTGTCTAGTCTCGTCGCCTCTGTCAGTCTGTCTGTCTCTCTCAGGTTTTTTTTTGTCTGTATTGGTTTCTTATCAGTATACCGCCCCCCTGAGACTGCAAGCTTAAAACACGAATTACAAAATAAAGCAAACGAAAACGGAACAAACACAAGAACCAAACACCCGGCAATAGGAAGGACCCCTCGTTTGGCATCGGACCAGAGCCAGACATTCCTGGAGGATCACGCTGTGAAGAAAGAAGAAACAGGCCTCTTCCACAGTGACATTGCGCCACACGCCCGCCCCCCGCCCCCCCCCCCCTGTCCCCCTCTTCCCCTTCTTTACAGCTCTCCCCTTCCTTAATCTCCTTTCCTCTTCATTCTCTCTCCCTCTCCCCCCCTTCCTCCCCCCCCCCCCCACCTAGCCCCCCCACCACGGTTCTATTGGTGGTGTCTATCAACTTTAAACCCTCGCTTATTTCTGAAGTAACCGCCAACACCTTCTTTCTCTATTGTCTCTACTTCTGTCTCCTACTGATCGTGATTTTGGTGACGCAACAAGATAGAAATTTGGAGAAGCTGATGTATTTCCCCCCCACCCCCTCCCCCTCCTTTTCTTTGCTGTAATATTCTCTTTTTCTGCTATCCCTCACCAAAAAGGGGAAGAAAAGTGGGGTTACTAACTTCGCAAAGTGATTTTTTTTGGGGGAAAAAAAAACATTTTTTTTATGTTTGTGTTCTGGCGAGGAATTGACATCGTCACTCAAAACTTCTTGCCACACTTACAGAAACAAAGAGGTCATGAGTATGAACATGCGTGAAGCTCTGACATTTGTGCTTGTAAGCGTGGATTGCTTTCAGCTGCACCATGGGAAAAAGAACCAAGCAAAGGACAGGTATACCCCCTTTTTTTTTTCGACATGAGGCCAGTTTGTGTGTTTAAAAATACTTTGGTCGCAGTGCGGGCGTATTATAAGCAGGTATGTCGATGCAATAGGCCCATGAAATTACAATCCGTGTTTACAACACCCACACACCGCACCACACGCACGAACGGCACGCAGCGCGCACGCACGCACGCACGCACAGCACGGGTATGACACGTGGACGCACACACAACACAACAACACAACACAACCACACACACACACACACACCACACAACAAACAAACAAACAAACGAAAACGAACCGAACGACGACGAACGAACCCAAACAAAATGGCAGAGAGAGGAGAGAGAGAGAGGTCGAGGAGAGACGAGATTAAAAGGATTATGCGTCACTACCATCCAAAGGTAGAGCATCAGGGTTGGTGTGGATTTTCTTTGTTCCGTTATTGCACAGGATTAGACAAAACCAACATCTTCGCATCTTACCAACATGCTGCATGGTCCAGTGTCCAGTGTGGGAGCACTGAAGCAGTTACGAGACGGATGTAGAGAGAGAGGAGAGTTGCGACGAGAGATTCCCACCTGGAGAGAGGGATGAAGACGAGCAGAGAGAGAGACTGAGGAGTACTGAGAGGAGAGATCTGAGAAGGGAGAGAGACGATTGGAACGAGCAGAGGTGGCAGAGAGAAGCGAAGAGAGAGATGCGAGAAGAGAGAGAGAAAGCGGTCAATGGGTCCACTACAAGAAGGTGGCAGCTGATCTCTTGGCCTCGTGGCGGTTTCGACGATAAGGGTTTGTGTGCAATGTACTCTTCACTGTCATGTGGTGTGCTGTGGTATGCTGAGGTTGTGTGTGTATGCCGCCTTATTGTAGCGTATGTCTGTCGTAGTTTCTGTTAGGTCTGTCTGTCTGTTACTTTTCTCGCCTCGTCTGGCCTCTCTGTCTGTGCTGGTGTTTGGTCTTTTCGACGCTCGTACTCTTCTCGCTATGTACCGTATGTCACATCTCTGACTCTGTGTATCGCTTGGTCTATCTCTCTGCATATCTATCTCTCTGACTCCTGTTCTCTGTATGTCTATCTGATCATGCTCCGATTCTATCTCTCTCTGTCTCTCTCTCTGTCTCCGCTCTATCTTCTCTCTTTTTCTCTGGTCTGTATTTATGTCTGTCTGTCTATCCTCTTTAGGTCTCCTTCTCGCTCTGGCTGGTATCTCTTGTCTCCCTCTCTCTTCTCTTACGTGTCTATCTCTCTAGTATCGTCTATTTCTTGTTCTATAGCTACTTTCTCACGCAATCTTATATAATGATGGCAGTTTACAATACTCTATCCCCTCCTAACCTCATATCATCTATCATCTCCCTCTCTCAATTTTCTACTGAGACACCCGAACATGTTGGTGTATATAAAACAAGGACAATCATGGTGTATAGATAAAAAGGACCATGAAGCACAACCCCATCGCTCACCTCCGGCCATGTCACCAGAAATACAACAGGGCTGTGAAAACACCAAGCGGAAACGGGCAAAAGACATCTAAACATAATTTAACATACATAATCAGCCAACTCCCTACATAATCCCCACCACCTTCTCACCTTTTGGTTAGTTCTAAAAGTCTCTATACTCGTGGAACGGGTACTACCGTTAATTGCCGGAAATGTGGTTTACGAGGAAGGGGATACAAGCAGGGTACATAAACGGGTAGAGAAATACACAGAAAAACAGTTTGGTAAAGGACGATAGACGATGCGAATATTTTAGATTAATTAAATTGGATAATTTTATAATGATGATTTAAAATTGTTTTTTTAAACACTAAAGACGCAAATAGGAGCAAATCAGGATACACTTGGGGCTCAGAGATTATTTCTAAAGTTTTTGACTGCCAATACGTTAACAAATTCATAAGTGTAGGCTTTTTAAAGTTGTCTGGTCTTTTGGGCCAGATAGCTTTCAGACCCATGGATATATCGGAATTTTATCCACAAGAAGAAACTGCCGGAGAGTACGAGTACGTAGTAGCAGTTAACCGGGAGGGGATGTCTCTCTCTCTCTCTATCTCTCTCTCTCTCTCTCTCTCTTCTCTCTCTCTCTCTCTATCACCCATGTGCGGCGCATGAATACACGCGGCGTGCACTACAATATTGTGTGTGCGGTCGGGTGTGTGTGTGCGTGTGTGTGTGTGTGTGGTGTGTGCGGTGGTGGTGTTTCTTTAATTAACCGTCTATCCACGCTCGACGGTTCAGTGTTCAACACCAAGCAGGTAAATAGGGTTTCATTCTATCGCACAAAAATAGTAGATGGAAACGGAGTGATTTGCTGGCCACAATACAAGTCACATGTTTACAGAATTTGGTTTTAAAGGCATTAAGCCTCAATCTAAAAATCAAACTTTTTAAAATCCTCTCTTGGTAGAGATTTCTTCATACCTGTTTTATTTGCTGATATCTTGTTAAATAATATCCCCTTTTTGTTTTTGGTGCCTTTTCCCTTCTTTGAAATAGAGTTCCAGGCTGCGTCGTTTTAAAAGACTATAACTCTCATGTAAGGATAAAGGAATGTATATCTTTGTTAAATCAGTTTCAGTGATAGCAGCCTTTTTGGCTAATTTGTTCTACCCTTTCATTCGCAGGTAATCCACAGTGAGATGGAACCCACCAACAAAAATCGACAAAAGAACCACGTAAATAAGAAAGCAGAATTGGGACCTATGTGCCCTCTATAGAAATATAAAAAAGACTATTCTAACAAAACACCTATGCCGGGAAAGCATTAAGAAGGCCACAGTCCCCCCCCCCCCCTAAGGAGATATTCAAGGAAAACATAAACTTCTTGAAGAATAGTGACCGCCAGCGTCCACACAAGCAAATTCCTGGGGTAAAAGGATCATTAAAGTACTTATTAACACCCTTTAGCTACGGCGCTGCGCCACCGATTCCAAAACCCTACCCTATGCCCCGGAGACATTTGGTTTCACTTTTTGCAGCCCCCCCATACTTCCGTCCCCCGTTTGCCGCGTCTCGATCGTCCACCCCCCCCCCCCCGTCACCAACCCCCGCACCCCAGCCCCCCTTCGCTGCTGGTTTGTGGTCGTTGGTGTGTGTGGTGTGGTTTTTTCTTTCCCAATGTCGGGCCGGCGGTTGGGCACGGCGCGGGTCTCCCCCGGTTGGTGCACAAGGTGGGGGGC
>JADBJO010028902.1:12500-19618 GCA_016801955.1 Conus betulinus | reverse complement strand
GAGCGTTGTTGTCTCCAGCAAAGTTATCTAAGCGCCCTGAGGCAGACGATCTCCATGTCAGTTCTGATGTCTGCTATGACCACCCGACCACTCCTCATCGTTTTCACGGAGAGAGCGGTGAAGAGGGTTTTGTCGTCATGTCTCAGGATGGCGTTTGTCATTGACTGCAGCAAAAAACTCTCTCTCTCTCTCTCTCTCTCTCTCTCTCTCTCTCTCTCTCTCTCTCTCTCTCTCTGGAAAATCTGAAAGAAAAGAAAATGATTAAGTATTAAGACTTTTGTTTCATTTATGTTGTTCTCTTTGTGTAAGCAACACATTGTCAGTGTGAGAGCGCCAGTACAACCACACATTAGACAATTAACAAACCAGACACTTTGTACCAAACACCAAAACCTAAGATCAGCAAGGACTATGTCCATTTGTAAGAGAACATACAGACGACGCATGGTGTGTAAGGGACTGCTTGGAGAAAAAAAAAAAGGGGGGGGGGGAAGAGAGAGAAAAAGGGAAAATATGGTAGTGGAAATTACTTTTTTGTTTTGTTTTTTTTTGTTTTTGCTTTTTTTTTTTTTTTTTGGCAGATGAAGAGGACAATGTGAAGCACCAAAAAAAAAAAAAATGAAGAGGTGAATTTCAGCCTTGGGGGGGGGGGGGGGGGGAGACAAAAATATCACCGCCTTAGGTGCTCCATTGATCCGATAACTGATGCCACAAAAAAAAAAAGATTGCAGCGAAAAAAGAAATGTAGGAAAACGAGAACGGTCAGCCCAAAGCACAGCAACCACCAGTGGGTGTTGTGTAGACCCTGATCTAGAGCATGCACAACGCATCGCTTCGGTTCCATCTTGGTGTCAACGACTGCAACTTTGACGAAACAAGGTCCAGAACTTTGTACTGTTTTCGTATTTTATTGTGTGTGTTTGTTGTCTTGGGCTGTGTGTGCTGTGTGGGTGTTATGCTGCGTTGTGTTGCATTGGGTTGTGTGTGGCTGTGTGGGTGTTATGCTGTGTTGTGTTGTATTGGGTTGTGTGTGCTGTGTGGGTGTTATGCTGTGTTGTGTTGTATTGGGTTGTGTGTGCTGTGTGGGTGTTATGCTGCGTTGTGACGTGTTGTCCTGTAGTGTTTTGCATTGTTTGGTCTGTTCTGATTTTGTATTGTGTGCGCCGTTCTGTGTTGTGTCATATCATTTTGTGTTTGTATCGTTTCGCATTGTCAGTGATTGCCATTGCCCCAGTAAAGTCTATACAATGAAATCCAAAAGACAGTTTCTCACATCATTGTATCTTTTTGCAGCACCCGTAGCTACAGGAAATCGTGCGTGCAAAACCTGATCATTCACACATCTTTTGCAGTGATCACAACAAGAGACAACCACGGCAAGCAGAGCAAGTTTACCAGAGGAAAATAAATGTACTCATAATTTCATTAAAATAAAACGAGTAGATAATACCTTCAAACAGACTGTTATAGTGCCGCAAATTAAGAATCCTTGACTGAACAATCCCAAATCGTCTTCTTCTTCGTTCACACAGACAGGAACCCTAGAGGCATTGACGAAGGGCGGAGGCCCTCCAGTGATCCATAAAGCTTTTCCCTCATCGGTGTGTTGGCAGGCCAGGTCTCTGCCCTCAGCTTTTCATGTGTGGGACAGTCCTGCAGGAAGTGTTCCACTGTCATTGGGGCTGTACCGCATGGGCAACTTGAAGACTCGCCAATGTGGAATTTTGTGTAATGTCTCAGTCTGTAGTGCCCTGTCCTCAGTCTCGCAATGCTCACTTGGGCTGGTCTGGGCAGCGGGTGGTATGCATCCCTCTTGTTGAAGTCTGGATGCTGCTCCAGCCATCTTCTTTCTTTTGCTTCTCCTTGATAATACTTTTTGATTTCTTCAAAGGAGATCTTCCTGCTCCAGTTGGGGGCTGCTGTCCTCCTTCTTTTACCACTTGGTCAGCTTCCTCAGGAGCAATACCAAATGAACACTGCCCGTGCAAAGCTGTCTTCCGGAACGAAATGATTCTGAGAGAAAAATGACTGATTCCGGCTGGTGGCGTGAACACAGCAAACACTGTGGACCCGCAACACCTAGCTTGGCACAGGCTAAACCAGCTTTCCAAACAGGCCTCTGCTCGATTGAAAGGTCTACCCTGGAGACCGACAATAACGCATCAGCTTGGTGGGCTCTGTCAAGTAAGAGTTACAACGAACACTTGATGCCTTCTGATCAAGCCATAACGATCCACCACAGCTGGCCATTTTCACAGGGCATCAAGGATTAAGGACGGGATGGCCCTCATGTTGGTATTGCTTCATTTCTCTAGAAGACGACGTCCGATAAACTGACTGTTCCATGCCATCCAGATCAGTCCAGAGGTCGTAAGCTCTCTACTCGACCTTGCAGTGAATATTTAGTACATATGTAGACACGCCACAAACCTTTGGACCGGCGCGCGCGCGCGCGGGAACACACACACACACACACACACACACACACACACACACACACACACGCACGCACGCACGCACGCACGCACGCACGCACGCACGCACACACACACACACACACACACACACACACACACACACACACACACACGAGCGCTCGTGCGCGCGCGCATACACACACACACACACACACACACACACACACACACACACACACACACACACACACACACACATACATATGCATCTCTCTCTCTCCTCTCTCTCTCTCTCTCTCTCTCTCTCTCTCTCTCTCTCTCTCTCTCTCTCTCTGTCAGACTCTCGCCTACGCAACGCCGATAAACAACCACACGGACAAGAGAAAAGAGAGTTCCCCATTTTAATTAACAAGTAATCTTTTCACGCCGTTTGCTCACAAATTCTTTCTGCTTTGTTTCATAAATCATATAGACATATATTTCAAGTCAAGTACATCAACAGGTCCTCGTGGACTAAAAACAAACAAACAAAATAAAGCACGTTTTCTTTGAAATTTGCATCCACAGTGCTTCTCACACACACACACACACACACACACACACACACACACACACACACACACACACACACACACACACACACACAAAAGAATCGTGTCCCATAAACAAAGTTTCCTGGTCAGCACAGACCTATAACCCTTCCTTCCCAGTGTCCAGTCTCTGCAACCTCTCGTTGACTTACAGAACAAACCACACCCCTGCGCCTCTGCCCCTCTCAACAACAACAAAAAAGACTACAGCCCAATTCTATCATGGCAGAAAGTCCCTGAAGGAAAAAGACAAATGTGTTCATCATCATATTACTCTTTCTCTAAAGAAGCTTTCTCTTCCTTTCTTTTCATTTTTCATTTTCCTTATAGTGGTTTTTACCTGACGGTTCCTTATCATGGGTTTTACCTGACGGTTCCTCATCATGTTTTTTACCTGACGGTTCCTCATCATGGGTTTTACCTGACGATACCTCATCATGTTTTTTACCTGACGGTTCCTCATCATGGGTTTTACCTGACGGTTCCTCATCATGGATTTTACCTGACGGTTCCTCATCGTGGATTTAACTGACGGTTCCTCATTATGGTTTTTACCTGACGGTTCCTCATTATGGTTTTTACCTGACGGTTCCTCATCATGGTTTTTACCTGACGGTTCCTCATCATGGTTTTTACCTGACGGTTCCTCATTATGGTTTTTTACTTGACGGTTCCTCGTCGTGGTATTTCATGGTTTTTACCTGACGGTTCCTCATTATGGTTTTTACCTGACGGTTCCTCAACATGGTTTTTTACCTGACAGTTCCTCATTATGGTTTTTACCTGACGGTTCCTCATTATGGTTTTTACCTCACGATTCCTCATCGGGGTATTTCATGGTCTTTGCCTGACGGTTCCTCATTATGGTTTTTACCTGACGGTTCCTCACATGGTTTTTACCTGACGTTCCTCATTATGGTTTTTACCCAACGGTTCCTCAACATGGTTTTTACCTGACGGTTCCTCATTCTGGTTTTTACCTCACGATTCCTCATCGTGGTATTTCATGGTTTTTGCCTGACGGTTCCTCATTATGGTTTTTACCTGACGGTTCCTCATCGTGGTTTTTACCTGACGGTTCCTCATCGTGGTTTTTTATCTGACGATCCTCATTATGGGCCGGCCCGTGGTGGTCTTCAATTAACATCACAAGACACTTCCTGTGTCTTTGAAAACAAAGCAAAGCAAAAAAACATGAGGTATACGTTCTTGCGAAGCCTCGCTGTCTCCATGGCGCCGTCGACCGGTCTTTTTAACATCTCCTTCAACTACCCGTCCTACAGATAACACATCTCCATAAGCTCTCTGTTTATCGCTCTGTGTGCATACATGCTCCACGTTTCTTTGTTGTTTTCCTTTTTTTTTTTTTTTTGTTTCTTTTTCGTTTGGATTGTTTTTAACACGTAAGCACAGGTGCAAGAGTCTAAAAATCCCTTTCCTTTCTTTCTTTCTTTTTTTTTTTTTTTTTTTTTTATTTTTTATTTTGATAGCGTGCACGAGCGATCTATGTTTTTCATTGACACACTCCCCTAACGTATAAATATAGGAAACCACCTGACAATTCCTGACAACCGTTTTCCCCTTTAAAAAAATCTCCCCCCCCCCCCCCCCCTCCAAAAAAAAAAAAAAAACAAAAAAAAAAAAAACAACTTTCTTGAGGAGGATATAACAGGGAAATCTTAAAAAGGTCACATTCGAATAAAAAGTTATAACACTACACCAAGCAGTTTTCAGTAAGGGAAATACATTGTCAGCAAACTGTGTCAACAATACCAATGTTGTGTATGCAACCAGTTCATGAATATTCAACATCAATGCATGACCCTTCAAAACCATGTCCAAGAATAATAATCCACCTGTTATGAAACACTTTACGCATGATATTCAAATACATCACAGATTAATTTTGAATGTAATTAACAGCGAACCGCCAAGAAAACGTAGACAAACGAATCACAAGACAAAACATGACGCGTTTCGACCTCTTAGGTCTTCTTCAGGCAAGATACAAAACACTCAGGACAACGAAAATGAACGAGCAATCACTTATCTTCGGAGGTCGAAACATGTCGTGTTTTGTCTTGTGATTCGTTTGTTTACGTTTTCTCAGCGGTTGCTATTGATTACGATAAAAAAATTTGTTTAGAATTTCCACCTGCAGTCGTCTCACTTTGCGACTACATCATAGATTAGAAAAACACAGATTTCCACGGACGACACATATGATGATGATAGCCAAACATAGGCTCAATGTCCTACCCATGGACTGCTTTTCATATAGAAAAGTGTATGTTGTGGTGGTGCGCAGAAACAGTCTCTTTCCTTTGGTCCAGGTGACAGTTTTTTTTTTTGTTTGTTTGTTTGTTTTTTTTGGGGGGGGCGTACACTGATTAGGTCACTGTGCTGACACTCACTGGTGCAGGTGATAGTTTTCTTTTGGCGTGTAATAATCAGGTCGCTGAGAGGGGGCATCAGGCACATAGCGATGATAATGACTCATCAAACCCAGTGAGTGAACGCATTTGTCGTTTCGTATGAGGAATCTGCTATTTTCAAAATTTTGACAGTTTTGCCCTGTTGTGGTTTCAAAAGGGGCAAATATAGAACAGAAAAATAGTAAAATATGAATTGAAAAAGAAAAAAGGAAAGAAAAGGAACTGGAAAGGAAGAGGTGTTTAGTAGGAGAGTGTTTGGAGGGTTTCTACAGAGGAGTGACACTGTCCAAACAACGACACACCAACTGAAACATCTCTCCGATCTGTGATATCTGTTGACCCATCACAGGGGGTGTTGCAGATAGCGAAGGACAGGGCGCCGTAAAGCAAGGCTTGTCATGGGGAAAGTCCGGTACAGGACTTCTTTTGCAATCAGCCACATACACATACCCCCACATGGGTATGACTGAAGTTTTCTAGCAATGGGATCAGAATTATCAGAACGCTCCCTCCCTCAGGTGTTCTAGAATACGTCTGTCATTTTACGTGTTTTGCCTGGTAATGTCCTTACCTAAGTTTCAGGTAGGATAACTCTTGCCCCCATCATGAAATAAATACACGCCCGTAAATCCAAACAAGTACTGTTTACGACATACAATTGTACGACAGAAGTGCTTAAACAGAAATTTGTTCTGTGCGTTGTTTTGCCACTTCTGCTGGGCGATTGTATGTCGTAAAAAGTATTCGTTTGGAGTTATGGGCGTGTATTTGTTTCACGATGGGAGGAACAGTTACCCTCCTTGTTAATATATCATTAGCCGTTGACTGTTCCCTCTACATTTCAAGATGTGTTTTGATTGGTTCTGTTTCTGATGTGCCTCTGTAACCTTTGACAAGGATACCGTACAGCGATGTCCATAAATATTACAAGACCTGTTGTCATGGTTCACCTGGTTAAGGGTGACAATGACGAGGCGCGTGGGAAGAGGGAGAACCCGCAAGTACCTGACCTCAAGCGCACAAATCGAACACCGGCAAGAGATAGACAAACCACAACATTTATTCACATTAAACAGATATTGATGAGAGATGAAGAGACGGGGCCCTAACTAACTAGATAGAACAGTGATGATACTAAATCCCCCACGCTAGCCCAATACAGCACCAAGGAGGACCTAATCACCCCACCTACCCACACACTACTGAAGCCGGGGGGAAAAAAGGGAAATGTGGACAATGACAACCGCATAAGAAAAAAAAACAGTCTTAAAATTTTTTTTTTTTTTTAAAACTAATGGCCTGTCAAAGGAAAGCAAAACAAAAACAAAACAAAACAAAACAAAACAGAACCTCAAAGAAAACATCCCAAACAGTTCATTTCTCTGGTACCTTTCTGTCCGCTTCTGTCCTGTTCTGTCTTTCTGGGGCTACCTTGAGTCCAGCACCCCCACCCACAAAACCCTCAACTCACGCGCGCCCCTCACTGCAGTCGCCTCGTGATGTCAGGACAGGCGAGGAAGTGCCGACGTCACAATCGGGACCTCCCAGGTAGGTCCCAGGGCAGCAGGCTGTGTTGACGTCTCGGCCAACAGGAGCGAGGCCAGGGCGTGGACGAACAGGAGGTGAAGCAGACGAAGACCCGGGGGAAAGGCAGAAGGAGAAGGAAAAGGGAAGGT
>JADBJO010028902.1:0-7500 GCA_016801955.1 Conus betulinus | reverse complement strand
GGTCTGGCAGTCATTTCAAAAATTTCTCAATGTTTATATAACATTCTCAAACAGATCACCAGTGCAGACCAACATGAAATTGTCATAGATTATGGGAAAATGATTGCTAAATTTACAGAAAAGTTCATCTGATGCATTATTCTATCGAAAATAGCAAGCGCATTTTGTAATCCAAAGGCATTCTGGTCTATTACAATAACCCAAGTACTGTTTGGAAAGCCGTTTCATCTTCATCGGACATCTGAACAGGAAATTAGAAATATGCTTATGTCAACTCTCATCTTTTACAAAATACTGAGTGTGTGACATTTGCGCCAAGAGCTCGTCCACGTCAGGAATGGGTTCACAGTCAGAAACTGTGACACTGCTCAGCTGTAATCGATACAAAACTGTACCGAACCTTCAGGTTTAGATATCAGTATAAGTACAACACTGAGAAACATATGGTTCAATAAGACATACTCAGCATTAGTTGAACTTCATTTTCAACGACTTGCCGAGTTGAAAATGGCATGGTTTGACGCTGACAGGTAGGCCTACATCTGAGGTCAAAATAACAATAATGGATGTGGACTTGCACCACGAGCGACACCAGGATAGTCTATTGAAACGTCTGCAAAGTCTTGTAATACAGTTTGTAACTGTACTATCTAGTCAATGTGGTAAGAAGAGGGTCCATTTTGATATCTTTGTAGTCTCCCCTGTCACTGACGATACAGTCTGTATTTGTCGGCCATCATCATCTGTCTCTCAGGTAACACCATCAACAGCAGGCAAGACAGCACTAAGTGAGCACTGTTGACTGTGACTGTCAATGTCAGTGATTGCAGAACACTGAGGAATACAGTCAACAGAAACAATGTCTTCAACACTCTGACAATGAATAACTGTCGAATTAACAACTGTGAGCTGCGAAGCAAAGCAACTGCAGTTGGAAATAAAACAAGTTTTAAAAGTGTTTATGATGACTCCGCCGAACAACGTGGACGAACAAATCACAAGACAGAACACGACGCGTTTTGACCTCCCAGGTCTTCTCCAGGCAAGATAAATAACATTCAGGACATTTATCTTCGCCATATTTGGGTTTCTTCTTTCCTTTTTATTTTCTTTCCTCCTCCTTCTCTTTCCTTTTCTTTTCGTTTCTGTGTCTTTTTTTTTCTTTGCCTGTACTATACAACACGAAGGCCCAGCTGTGTGAAGCACCATACTGGGCTCAAGTTGGCGGCTGGCGATTGTGAATGTGCATTGAGCGGCAGTGGCTGTTCAAACGGTTGATGTAAGAGTAGAAAAAAAAAGTTCAGTTGATCACTATAGCACCCAGCACTCCACCCCTTACCGACCTCATTGTCAACCTCTCGATTCGTTGGCATGCTGAGATCCACTCGACACACAACGTCTGATTTCTGGGCGCTACAGGGGAGTCAGTCAGTGACCGTAGCCCTGCTAAACGCCATCATCACGCGTTCTCCGGGCATAGCGATGATGACGTCATCAAAATCTGTGTTGTCGCCATCATGCTGCGAGATGTCATCGCCCAGACTGACGTCAGTGTCAAGGGGGGAGGTGGTTATGGACACGTTGTTAGTGACATAGTCTTCATGTTCGCGTTCGTCCTCTGATTGAACTTTGTTGGCGTGGGAGCAGCAGGCCTGGCACTCCTTCTCAGACAGTAACCAATAAAGGAAGAAAGGCAGACCTATGGGGAAAAGGAATAAACAAAGAAAAGCAACCAAGGTATAGGCACACTCAGCAAGGCAGCCCCGTAATTTGTTAACGTTACACATCGTGTTTCTACAGAATGTGTGCCAGTACAAAAAAACACTGATGAGAGGAATCTCTAAAGCTAACGTCTGTATACAGGGCCAATCTGATGACAGGAATCTCTAAAGCTAAGGTCTGTATACAGGGCCAATCTGATGACAGGAATCACTAAAGCTAACGTCTGTATACAGGGCCAATCTGATGACAGGAATCTCTAAAGCTAACGTCTGTATACAGGGCCAATCAGATGACAGGAATCTCTAAAGCTAACGTCTGTATACAGGGCCAATCTGATGACAGGAATCTCTAAAGCTAACGTCTGTATACAGGGCCAATCTGATGACAGGAATCTCTAAAGCTAACGTCTGTATACAGGCCAATCTGATGACAGGAATCTCTAAAGCTAACGTCTGTATACAGGGCCAGTGTCAACCATACGCAAAGAGCCTCAGGCCTGTGTGTCGTTACAGCACTTACACACGCTCTGCAGAAGGGCTGAAAGGCTTTCCAAATCTTCTCAAGGAACACTTAGATACTAATTTGATTTGAAAACCACACAGTACACAATCAAGACTAACACGAGGCCTTAATTTAAACGATGGTTGGATGCATAGATAGTAGGATGGTTGCTTTCTCGCTTGCTCGTTCGCTTGTTTGACAAAAGACCAGTTTTTTTTTCCAATGCACAGCGGCGCGTCTAGTAAAATCAATACGAAATTGAACACTGTTTTCTTTGTGTTGGAGGTTGAATTTTTTCAATAACACTCACTGACTTTAACGATATTTTCGTTCGCATTAAATGTTCACGTTGATAACAAGATCATACACTGTGAGAGAGAAAAAAAACACTAAAACCAGAAGGATGAGACTAGCGCCTAGCCATACTGTTTTTGAATCAATTCGCCTCATAATCTATGAATAGAACAGGTTTATAGTCATTCCAAATTAAACTACGATAAGACAGCTTACAGTCGAGTTTATAAAGGGTATGATTATAATGAAAGCAGGAGCATTACAACACTGGCGAAACGCCTAAAAATGCCAGTACTACACTGAATATCTATACAATAAATAGAATGCCAACATTATACAGAATATCTTCACCATGTATGGAATGCCAACATTATACTGAATATTGACACAATGTATACAGCCGGGTGTAAAGACATTACTTCACACTACCCGCTGACATAAACGTAACTTCTTACTGTTTACAAACACTTCACAAATTCTGAGATTTGAAATCAGCACTCGCACTTTCTTTTCATGAAAAAATTGCTATGGGTAATCAACTTTTTTTCTAAATAGGAAAAAAAAAATATCAGAACAAATTTTCAGCAGTCTTCCTGGTCGGTTATGTTGCAATGTGTTTTCGACAGACAATCTTCTCACAGCAGATTAAGCACATCAGTTTGAAAGTGAAACACTCCGTCGTTGTTGTCCGTAGCTGAATCATTCTGCTTTCAGCATGCGTCAGTGAACGGTGTGAAGCAGGTGTTTGCAGTATAAGAAGCGAGAGTGTCCGTCATTGCCTTTGTATTGAACAGACGTTGATTGATTGACGCAGCAGTAACCTTCGTCATCAATACATTGTTGTGAAAAGAGATATGTCCATCCACAAAATACACATCAAACATTACGACCATCTTAAAAAACATTGGTCACAGGAACTTGATGCTACGCCAGAGACCTCAACAATTCATTATGATAACCATGAATAGCATTTTTGGGGCGCAGTATCCTAATACAAAACAGCCCAAAGCGCTAACAATGTGATGTACAAAAGTACTCAAGCGTATTTACTAAAAAACCTATAGGTATACAGACATGCGTACAAGCATAAATGCACACATACACATGCGCAGCTACATCATACACGTGCAACGAACGAAACATGGATAGATGGAGACTGGCATTTTGTGACAGCTCACGTTGCTTTACAATAACAGTAATACGCTATCACGGATAGTCATCTGAACAGTGTTCAGAACTCAGCTGCAGCAATTAAGTGCAGTACGTTGATTCAACCGATGTGTGGGTGCGACGTTGGTAATACAGTCACAATCTGGTCAGGCAGATGAATATGACTGGTATCTCTCAAATAATGACACCAACCACGTGGGGAAAAAAACTTGAAGAGGCTGGGTCAGCTTCCACAACAGACCACACCCCAAGTGGCCGTTTCCTGGAAGATTCCACGCACGGGCACAGAAAACAGAGGTCGCCTTTGCTCATGTTTCAAAGAAAACGCAGTGAAAGAAGACGATCTGAAGAAGAGCGATGTCCAGGCTGTTGAAGAGGCTGCTGGAGAACCACACAGACAGAAAACTGTGGGCGCATCGTCCCAGAGTGAGCGATCAACTCACTGGAAAACGAACTTCTCATCACACGCCCTGGCTGCCTAGGAAGGTCACACTATGGAAAAGCACCCACCCCCCAGTGTCCTCAACATCCATGCTCAGTCTGCGGTGGACTAGATGAGCCCAGAACAGGTCACCAAAGCCTCTCTCCACACCCACAGAAAACTCCACGGCAAGGTACTCTCTGAAAACGAGGAGCAATCACAGATTCCTGTACAAAACTTCTGTGGATGATTTAACGCTCTGCTGCGTCGTGTGGATTCTTCTCTGTCCCGACTCCACGCAGACCAGTCGGCCTGTGAGCACTGGCTGCAACAGTAGAACGACAGACATGGATTAGAGGCTGCACACAAGAGAATGCGTGTTTATGTGTTGAATGGAAATGTAGTAGTAAAGCACTCCAAACTGTGATTAAATGTTTGTCTGTCTGAAATTACGTTTGTTCTGTGATTTGTGTCAAGTATTTAACGACGGTAACAACAATAATTATCAAAAACACCACCACCACCACCACCACCACTACTACTACTACTACTACTACTACTACTACTACTACTACCTATGAGAGCAGTAGCAGTAGAAGAGCAGGACTGGTAGTAGCACAAGTAGCAGCAGCAGCAGCAGCAAGTAGTACAGGCAGCAGCAGCAGTAGTAGTAGTTGTGGGTAATTGTTGTTGTTGTAACTATTATTGTCATTGTTGTTGATGTTGTCGTCGCCGCCAATGCTGTTGTTGTTGTCGTTGTTGTTGTCGTCGTTGTTGTATCAGTAGAAAGCAGTGAAGAAGATGTAACATAAATCTTACTAACAGTAAAATGACTGTGACATGTGCGTGCATTCTTTAGTTTTTTGACTTTGGGATGATAATTCATATTTGCAATAAACAAAGACCGTTTTTACTGTGCCAGTTTGCACGTGTTTATCAGATGCTGGGTTTAAGATTTTTTTGGCATCGGACAGATCCCTGCTACAATGCAATACAACACAGTTTGAATTTCCACAAAGAGGCGTCACTGCTTGAGGACCAGTCCATACTGCTACATCTCACTCGCCGAGTTATGAGATCACAGTCCGCAAGAATCTGATGCGAAATAAATCAATTTGAAAAATTATTGATAAAGCTCTACCGAAAAACGTTAACAATCGAACCACAAGACAATCTCCGCCGGGCCATTTCGGTGCAGGGGGATTTTTTCCTCGGAGTTAGCATTGGTTCTGACTCCATTTCCCATACAGTCCTTCGAATGAGACTATAAACCGAGGTTCCGTGTGTGAACGCACGCATAACATCTTGCACGTAGGTAAAATCCCATCACCAACTTTCGGAAGAGAAGGCCAGTTTGGCCGTTGGTGTGGATGACACGTTACACATAGCATGCACTTACTCCAAAGATGGAGTATGGCTGCCTTAATGGCGGGTTTCAAAATGGAGCTACCGATGGCGGAGAACGAAGCAAAATTCTGAAAGAGAGGGGGTTAGTTACCGCCAAGGACATTGACAAACAAAGCACAGGACAAGACACGATGCATTTCGACCTCTTGGGTCTTCTTCAAGCAAAAAAAAAAAAGAGATCACATTTAACATTTAGGACAGTACAAACAAAGAACGAAGAGAGACTTATCTGATGTCCATGTGGAGAATGGCCGCCAGAAGGAAATGACAGAGGAGATTACGGGAGAGGAAAAGGAGGGAGGGAGGGGGGGGGGTGCGTGGAAAGAGTGGAGGAGTGAGGCGGTGGGGTTGTGTAGTTAGTTTAGTGGGGTGGTGTGGTATATGTGACGGTTGTGGTTAAGATGGGATTGACAATAATGCTAAGGGGGGTGGGGGGTGGGGGGTGATATATGTATATATATATATATATATATATATATATATATATATATATATATATATATATTTTTGTTTTAATATATATATATATATATATATATATATATCACCTACACACACACCACACACACACACACACACACACATATATATATATATATATATATATATATATATATATTATTTTTGTGTTAATTTATATTTATATATATATATATATATATATGTGTGTGTGTGTGTGTGTGTGTGTGTGTGTGTGTGTGTGTGTGTGTGTGTGTGTGTGTGTGTGTGTGTGTGTGTGTGTAGAAGGGGTAGTAATGATAATAATGATAGTGCTAGTAATTATAATAAATAAGTAGAAGAGTAAAATGAGAGTAACTGTAATTAAAAAAAAAATTTAAGTGAATAAGATAGATAAATGATTTCGCTGGATGATGTCAGAGGTGGTAGTGGTTATGTGTGGGTAGTTTGTGAAAGGCGTGTGGGTAATGTTAATAAGGGAGGGAAGGGGATGGAAGATTAATGGGTGATAAGGTATAATTGGGGGGAGGGGGGGGAGGAGGGTTTGGGGAAAAAAAAAAAGGGTGTGGGTGGGGAGGAGGGTAGTGTGGGTGTGTGTGTGTGGGGGGGGGGGGGGGGGGGGGGGGGGGGGGGGGGGGGGGGGGGGGGGGGCGGGGCAAGAGAAGGAGAGCTCATATATCTCCATCCACTATGAGGTGGGGTGTGGGGGGTGGGAGGTTCATACAAATAGTGCTGTTGAAAAAGTAAACAATGCTGTGGGATGATGTTTATTGTAACAGGTGAAATAATGTGTTGGCATTAATATGCTGATGTGGTTGAGAAAAGATAGCAATTCTCAATGAGGAACAGGGTATAATGTGTTACACACACACACACACACACACACACACACACACACACACACACACACACACGAAAAAAGCGGGGGGCGGGGGGGGGGGGGGGGGGGGGGGGCCACATATAAACAGTATTCTGGGTGAGTTATGATGGCGATGAGACTAACTGTGGAAAGCTGTTGTCACACATATTCACACACACACACACACACACACACACACACACACACACACACACACACACACACACAACTTCCATTAATCAGTCACTCATGGGTGATGATCAAGTGAGATCAACAGCACCATAGGAAGGTCTTCTTCTCCGTTCACATAGGCAGGAATCCTGGAGGTACTGGCAAAGACTGCTGCATGGTGAAGGCCCTCTAGCGGTCAGTAAAGTTTTGCACCCATTGGAGTGCTGGCAGGCTAGGTTTCCACTTTTAGTGCTGCTGGGAATGTTCCGCTGTCACTGGGGCGGCATGGATAAATTGAAGACTCGCCAGTGTAGAACATTGTGGAGATGTGTGATGTGACAGTCTGGAGCGTCCTGTTCTCAGTCCCACGATGATGGTCTTCTTCTTCGTTTACTTAGGTAGGAGTCCTGGAGGTACTGACGGAGGCTGCTGTATGGTGAAGACCCCTCCAGTGGTCAGTGAGGTTTTGCACACATACCCAGACCCCCACCACCAC
>JADBJO010028901.1:0-10168 GCA_016801955.1 Conus betulinus | reverse complement strand
AAACAACATCATCATACTTTCATCTAATTAATCATCTGTGAAATTCTTTGAAACGGAAAGATTAATAGGTTCACAATACATAGCAGCGTTCTCTAATCCCCATAATTTCGATGTAGAATCTTCAGTTGGCTACACTTGGCTATCAAACAACTTGCAAGCAAAAACATTTTTGACCGTGCAAGCACAACCACCGTTCTTTTCGCACTTAAATAACCACCGTTACAAAACATACAGTTATTTTTACACAAATTAACGTTCCGCTGGAGAGATCTCGCTGAGCTTTAAGATCTACTCAGCTGTTATAACAATGTGTCTTCAGCATAGCAGTCTAATCAAATCAAATGCATTAAGAGTCAACAAATTCCTTTATCTTTCGTTGTTAATTAACTCAATGACTAGCTTACTGATAAACGAGGAAAAATAAATCTTGAAAACTGATGAATGTGTAAACTTTACCCTTTACACGATCTTTATCTTGATTGTCCTAATTTCTGTTAATCGAGCCCAAGCTTTTTTTTTTTTTCAGATCAAAGAAAGCTGTATATAGCTTTTGATTATAAGAAAACCCGTGTTTGAAAGAGAGCCAGCCAGAAAGCTACTTACATTTTTTTTTAATTATAAGAAACCGTGTACCTGCACGTGCAAAGCGTCGCTAGCCCGGTTAGGTATGAGTTACACACAGAACAGCGATCACATGTGACACTGTCACCAGAGACCGAAGAGTATACCGGTGTGGAGTGACTGTGGTTCCCGTGTTAAGAATTCCTGACTGTGAATTAGGTTCGATCAAATGGCCAGCAGTCACCTGTCTGCATTCTGCAGAGCCATGTTCATTAAAAAGAAATCCCTACCATCAATAATCAAAAAAAAATAAAAAAAAATCATGGATGCGTGTTTTTTCCTTTTTTTTTGCCTTGGGTCTTGTCTTACAGAGACAGATGAAGAGACCATGATTGTCTGACTGATCTGACACGAAAGAAGAAATCGTGCGCAACAAATACATTGCTGCCTGTCAATTTAGCTTTGGTTTTATGGATGCTGACTTTGTTGAAAGAGCAGCCAGCAATAATGGGGCAGCCGGGTTTCGAATTCAACTTTGGCACATGGTCAAATTCAACATTACCTGTAATGTTTGCTTGGCAGTCATGTATCTTTCCCTTAGCCTGTTCATTTGACCCTTGCTTTGTGCCTGGGGACACCATAGAAATAAGATTGTTACGTTTAGAAAACAACACTTTAAATCATCTGGGTACGTTTAGAACAACACTTTGAATCATTTGGGTTTTTTTCTCAAGTTTTCCCACTTGAGCTAGAAAAAAAAAAAAAAACGAAAACGGAAACAACCAACAAAAAAAAAAAAAACAAACAAAAAAAAAAAACAGAGCTTCTTTGTTTAGCCCATGTTGTCCCTTCTCAAAATCTCCGCTTCCCCACACAAACCATGAACCCCACTACACAATACAGCAAATTGGTACCGAAGGCCCTTTGGCCTTCTCTCTAAGTCACAAAACGTATGGTCAACTTTTTCATGACAACAGTAAATACTGGCTGCTGAAGGGGAGTCAAAGTCGTCTGCCCACTGGCCAAGGAAGCTGTCTGTCCAGTCCCTGCTGGTCCTGCAGCCTGTTGTGGTACTCTGGCTGTTTACTGTTAGCAGCCAGAGATTGTTGGATCCAGGGTTCTGCTCGATGTCTTCACAACATAGAAAAAAAACAGCATCGGAACAAAAGCATGAGGAGTAAACTGAAGGTGACACCATCAATTTCGGTTCATAGTGTCAGAATGGTGAACAGTATGGCAGGCTCCTGCGTGGCGCTCTTCAACGTAAAGGTAACGTAGTGTGGCAAAATGGAGCCACGTGACGCCCTGAAGACAAGAGGGGCTGAAGGCAGGGCACCAGCTAGACTTGCTTACAAAAGTACAGGTTGTCACTCTACGTCAGTCCCCCACAGTAGAACAATGGGACAATTACACAGTGATCCACATTCTGCAGGTTGCTTGTCACGTCACGTCTCCCAGAGAGAGAGAGAGAGAGAGAGAGAGAGAGAGAGAGAGAGAGAGAGACAGAGAGAGAGACAGACAGACAGACAGACAGACAGAGAGACAGAGAGAGAGAGGGTGGGGAGGGAGGGGAGGGAGGGAGATTTTGTCCAATTTCATTAACCCTCCTCTTCCGCCGCCTCCGCTCCCACAATTTCTTGACAGTTCAGTAGGCAGCGCATCAGTTTCCTCTTCACTCAAACAAATCGATCTGAAGGTTTTGAGTTTGGTCCTCATTTAGGGTATCGTATTTTTTTGTATTTTTCTCTCTCAATCTCTCTCTCTCTCTCTCTCTCTCTCTCTCTCTCTCTCTCTCTCTCTCTCTCTCTCTCTCTCTCTCTCTCTGTGTGTGTGTGTGTGTGTGTGTGTGTGTGTGTGTGTGTGTGTGTGTGTGTGTGTGTGTGTGTGTGTGCTAAAGATTGAGAACTCAGTTCAAGCAATCACACAAGTACAGAAAAAGAGATTAACGAACGTTTGAACTGAAAAGCAGAAATCTTATTTCCGGTGAAATCTCTCAACCATATGCCGCTTCTATCAGGTCAGATGACTATAGCCCAAGTGTCACCACATAAACACTGAGAAAGTCAATTACTATAGCCTAAGTGTCACCACATGAACACGAAAGTCAATTACTCTAGCCTAAGTGTCACCACATAAACACTGAGAAAGTCCAACGTGGTCAAAGATTTTGTTTGAAGAAAATGTCTGCATGGTGGACCCCTTCATCCGGCAAGCCAGCCAGAAGCACGCTGTATACTGTGCCCTGGGAAACTTAAAGGCAGTTGTTACTTCTTTTGATTCTCCTATCAATCGTACAAATATATAATCATTGTTTGTGCAACTCCTGATTTGTGAGATACTGCTGGCACAATGGCCCTGTTCCGCCCATATTTCTCCATTGGTATTCTCTTCATTAATCGTGTCTTTCAGTATGACTTTAATCTGTTCCATTTGAGCCTAGAACTTGCGACGTGGGGGGGCATAGTCATATGTTTTTTTTTTTTTTGAATGCGAACGCCTTGCATATTTCCTAGCATTTCTATTGAGAACGGGGTTTTCCTTTAAATGAGCTTTGAGCGCTTGTGAAACAAAGTGAGTTTTTCATCCTTTTATATTATGCACGGGCTTATGTCGTGTGTGTGCTGCTGTCTCTGAGTTAAAGCTAGAGAGAGAGAGAGAGAGAGAGAGAGAGAGAGAGAGAGAGAGAGAGAGAGACAGAGAGACAGAGAGAGAGAGAGAGAGAGAGAGAGAGAGAGAGAGAGAGAGAGAGAGAGAGAAGAGAAGAAAAACACGTCAGAAAACATGACTTGATCGGTCTTTGATTAACAATGTATTTATCAATGATTTCATTTCTTTATTTATTATTGATTTATTTATCCATTTATCCATTTATGTATCTATTTGTTTGTTTAGTTATTTATTTATCTAGTCATTCATTTCTGCATTTATTCAATATTAAAGTATTTATTTCATTATTCATATTCATTTATTTGTGTACTGTTTAGATTAATATTTTCTTTGCTTCACAAGTTGTGATGTTAGAATTCTTATCACCCTCTGTTCTTGTTCCTGTCCTCGTCGCTGTGTGGCCACAGTCCACAGGTAGAGAAGTGGGTTGAGGGCCGAGTGAGAGGTAGCAGGAACACAAACTAAGGCGTCATGGAGTTTGCTGAATCCAGTGACATGGTGTGAAGACATCATCGTCACCAGTCCGAAGCAGAACCAGCACACAGCGTCTGTGATCGCCACTTTGCCTATTACGTGGGCTGAGGAATAATAGGGTCTCTTTGCAGATTCCAGTGTTATTCTGTATTTAGGTGTTTGCTTGTAGATAGCAGTCTGACCAGCAACAATCATTACAGAAAAAAACACAGTTTGCTGTCACAGTAACTGTGAACCATCTGAACCTTTGGTTCGATTCGTATTGATCAAATAATGCCAGACGGCACAAACCAGACTGTCCACATAGCCCCCAGTGTGACAATCCAGGAAAAAAAATGGTACAACGACAACAAGAGTCCAACAATCCATGCAGATGTACAAGCTACGACAGTTATCTTGTCATGATAATGTAACGAACGCTCCATGATGCAAAGAGTAGATATATGATCTAAAACGATGAGCCAAATGATCAAAATGGACACTTCACTAGACAAAAGAGATATCAAGGCAGTCACCTTGCAAGTCATACTGCTAGTCCAGGATTTTTCAGCTTGGATGTACATTCCATGAAACAAGGCATCTGACACAAGGCCAATGCTGACATGAATTCCCATTAGAATATTGGCAAACTGAAGATGAGAGATGGCAGCCACAAAGCTGCTTCCAACCATGCTACGGGTTAAAAAACAAAATCATACAACAAAGCAAATTGCCTAAAATGGCACATAAACTGATCAACCAAAAGAAAGCCTTGTACATCTGTGTTGGTATCAGTGTTGTACATGAAGGAAGTATAGTGTCAGGTGCAAAACAATTCAACTTGTCTGACCCTTTGGGGAGTATATTTTCACAGCAAAATCTGTAGTTTGATGAGAAAAATCGTGTTTAAATGTGTTGACCCAGAATACACGTCAAACGGAAAATATGCCACTGGGTTGCCCTGTATGTCCAATTCAGTTATAGTGGAATGTTCTTGAAACCAACGGATCCAATGACTCGGTGGCAGGCAGAAAAAAAAACATTCAAATACTTTGCACGAGGAAGATATGCACAGACAATATTGTTCACTGTCGTTAAACTGTATTTGAAGTATCAACTTGCCTCAAGGCATAGTGAATGGTTTTGACATTTGTAATTGTTACTTCGCTCAGAGGGTTGTGTTTCAGTTGCAAACTGTGTAAATTAGGTAACAGAAAGAAAGCACTTACATTGACAGTTCTCAATTGATTGTTTGCAAGATCTATGAACTGCAAATTTTCAAGCTCTATATGTGAAATATTAACCAGAGAGCAATAAGACAAATGCAGGCGGACAAGGTATGATATCTTGGTAAAATCACTCGGTGACATCATCGAACCTGTGGCGTCAACGTATCGAAGATGAAGAAAACGGTCAACAGGAAAAGAATGACTGCACATGAAGGAGTGACCTTGGCACAGACAGCCTGGAGGACAGGTCCTGTCACACATCAGTTCATCATCCCGCTGTGGACACTGACCCCACCCAATCACAGAGATTGTCTCCATGCACACACGCTCTGGAAGCTCGACAGACATAGAATCCAGGACATGTCACTCGCTCACACTCTTGTTCATCCTCTCCATAAGTACAGTCTGAATATCCATTGCACCGAGTGTAGATAGGAAGACAGTTCAACAGCTCAGCAGTGCAATGGTAATGGCTGTCAGGACAGGCTTCATCAGTTTTCATCGTCTCCTGAGTGAAATATCCAGTGCCATCCAGGTTGATATAAAATCGTCCTGTCTTGTCTCCATCACTGGCCTTACTGCAGTAGGGACATGGATTGCTCTTATCTTCATCACAGTTTGTCTCATCTGAATCATCCACACAGTCAGTCTGAAAAGTCGTTGCACCGTTGACTATGTAGCACATACTGACCATTGGAAACACAGAAATCCATGATGTGGATGATGCTCACAGAATGACTCGTCACTGTTGTCTGAACAGTCCTGACGGAAGTCACACGCTAATGTGAACTGTACGGCTGTGACGTCATCATCACACATGAACATGGCGTAAGTGCAGAAGGTGAATCCCTCAGGAAAGAGCTCCATAGACGTCTGCTGATCAGTCACGTTCGGCACCGTGCAGAACTGTAAAATTCTTGGATTCCCACAGTGGCTGTGAATGTCACATGACAAAAATGCGTGTGTGATGTGGTTGTTTGGACACAGACACAAAAACTGTAACGTATCTGTAAATCTGTTTTGGAGTGACTGTTTACGTATTAGTGCGACGTTTGAAGAACACTCCATGACTGACAGTGATTTTATTTCGCACAGTGCACGTGAGTATTGTACAGATCCAAAATGATCAAACTCTTGGTAAAACAGCAATTGATTCAAAGACATACTGCTTCAAGATTCTCGATGGAGCGTATACACCTTTTACTACAAGATGGTTCGTATAGTAGATCAAAGTATTATCTGACCATTTACGAAACCTGCTGTATGAAAACAGTTGTTTGACCCAACCTGTGGTGTAACCAAAAGCTGTGTTTCCGGAATCGAAAAACTTTTGAAGAATATGAAGACAGTCCCTCTGTTCCCTCCTTGTTTTAATTGAAGCCAGTATTCCCCCAGTTGCTTGACATTCATAAGAAAGCAGCGCGCCAAGGCATACTTAATTCCGAGGTGATTAATTTTTAAACATTTATTACGTGAAGCCACCATTCCCTGACATCCAGGACTGCTAAAACGACAGTGTTCTGTTTCATCTCGTCCATCTTCACACTCTGGTTTTTGGTTGCAGTAAAAGTGGCTGTAAAATTTAGAATAATGATTTACTGAGCAGTTAAAGACACCGCTGGACAGTTTTTGCGGCTGATCGTTCTCAGGTAATACTGCAAAATAAATGCTCAGACCAGTTCGATCGATCACAGGAAAAGTTATTCGTAGGTATGATGTATCAATGACAAAAGCTGGTGAAAAACACTCCATACATACACGTGCAACACGAGGCTGAGATGTGTTGGGTGTTGTGTAAATCAGTTTCAGTTTTGATTTCCGATCATCAGAACAGTATTCAGGCCACTTTGCTCGATAAATACTAATGATAACGACATTTCGATCAGGTACTTTTAAATCAGTTTCGCAATTCGTATCAACATAATAAGGTAGCATTGGTACTGTAACATACCAAGAATGTTTAGAAATGTGTTTTGTAATTACATTGATGTCTTGTTCTGGTTTGATATCAATATGAACGAATGATTTGTTCATGGTTAAAAACTTGCAAAGAACGCGCTGTTGAATACACAAAGAGATCGTCAAAGAAATATGTATTGCAACATAAAACTGCAACCAATGATTTTCCCGTCAACATTTCATACCATGGTAACCCTTCACCATATTCCACTAATTTGGTGTAGAACACGCCTGACTCACACCAGAATGAACTTAAATGTATACGTGCAAGTGGGTGCATACCGGGTGGAACGTTTACTTGCACCTGACAAAACGTGGTGAATGCATCACACATCCCATGAACTATACTTTGGTGAACTTCAAATGACATTGGGAAGTTTACATTGCGGCAATCTGTTGTGTTGATCTCCAGAGTTGTGAAATTAATGTTTGTTTGGTTTATGAAGTATGTTGCACCAGGGCATATGTCTGTAATCCTCGTTAGATCTGTTTAACGTTAGTTTTGATGTGATCTTGCTCTTCTGCTCAATCGTATCCGTACAAAATCAGATCACCACACACACACACACACACACACACACACACACACACACACACACACACACACACACACACATACACGCACACAAACACACACTCAAGGATACTTGCTACCATGTATACATCCACACACTTGTGTCCACACATTTAAAGCAGGCATTACACAAATCAGACCTGCAGGAACTTGCTAAGTGCCTGTCAACAGCATCCAAAGCCATCTGACTGACCACATACCAATGGAAACCACGTGATGCTTCAGTCTGCATGAAGCATTGTGTCAGACCTTTGCTCATGCAACATCGACGCTCTCTCTCTCTCTCTCTCTCTCTCTCTCTCTCTCTCCTCTCTCTCTCTCTCTCTCTCTCTCTCTCACCCTACTTCAAACTTCTTACTTAACAGTAATCTTTTATTCCTGATTTATATTTAACTCTACAGGTTGCTTTTACAGTTGAAGTAATTGTATAATTTGCAACATTATTGATCTTTTGAATGGTGCTATTGTTTTTGTTTTCTTTTTGTTTTTATACTTAACTTTGAGCTTATATTGGAGTGTTCTGTTTTACATTTGGGGTGTTTGTTTAAATGTTGTGTTAATATTGCATATGTGTTGCTGGTTTGTGGTGGTGATGTGTGCGCCTCTGTGTGTGTGTGTGTGTGTGTGTGTGTGTGTGTGTGTGTGTGTGTGTGTGTGTGTGTGTGTGTGTGTGTGACACTGTTTTGGCGGGGTGTGTGCGTGTGATTCTGTATTGGTGTGGTGTGTGTGTGTGTGTGTGTGTGTGTGTGTGTGTGTGTGTGTGTGTGTGTGTGTGTGTGTGTGTGTGTGTATCTGGGGTGGTGTGAGGTGGGGGAGAGGCGGTAGGATGTATGCGTGCATGTGAAATATAAATATATATATATATATATATATATATATATATATATATATATATATATATCACAAAAAAAGTTTGTGAGCCGGTAAAAACTCTAAAAAAAAAAACAACTCTAAAAATGCTCAACCAAAAAGGGAGCGACATAAGTTTAAAATTGCACACAAAAAAAAATGATAAAACCACGTATGACAGCATTTGCAAAAAAGAAAAAGAACTCGTGCACCGTATGGATCTAAGTGATAGGATAGAAACAACAGCAATAAAAGAAGCTTTTATAACACTTAAAGATCATAAGCCTAACTTCCCCAACAACCCAACATGTAGATTATAAACCATCTAAGTCTGAATTAGGCAAAATAAGCAAAACAATTCTGGAAAAAAGCTATAGAGGACATAAAAAACAAACACCGATTACAACCTTTGGAAAAATAGCTATGAAGTTATCGAATGGTTCAAGGAACTTAATAAACAGAAAAACACAGTGTTTATCACTTTGATATAGTGGGTTTTTATCCATATAGATGAGGAATTGCTTACCAAAGCTTTAAAATTGCTAACAAGTACACAAAACATAACAGAGGCTGGGATGGAAATCATCTTCCACACTAAGAAAACCCTACTCCACAGCAGTAATGATACTTGGATAAAAAAAAAAAAAAAAACAGCAAAAATTCAACATTTGATGTCACAATGGGCTCATATGACGGTGCCGAAACATGTGAACTAGTTGGACTATTCATGCTATTTAATATACAGAAAACACTTGGTAAACAGGTTGGTTTGTACAGAGACGACGGCCTCGCCGCGCTTAACAATAAACCAAAAACCATTGAAAATAAGAAAAAAGAACTTTGTAAAATCTTCCAAAACCATAACTTAAAAATCACAGTAGAAGCCAACAAGAAGGTAGTAAACTACCTAGATATAACATTAGACCTTAATGACCATGTATACAAACCATATAAAAAAAACCTAACGACATACCCATCTACGTAGACATCAAAAGTAAACCATCCACCTTCTATCCTAAAAAACATACCCAATGGCATAAACAAAAGACTATCCAACCTATCATGCAACGAGAAAGTATTCAACAGTGCAGCAGTTGAATACCAAGAGGCGCTGAAAAAAAAGTGCCTACAACTACAAACTACAATATAACCCAGATAATAACATGAACAGTAATAAGAAAAACAGGAAAAGAAGATCATATGGTATAATCCCCCATGATGATGGAAGAAAAAAGACTAACGTAGGAAAAGAATTCTTTAAAATTCTTATAACATCATTTCCAAAAGATCATGTACTATCTAAAATATTCAATAAAAACACCATCAAGCTATCATATTCATGTATGCCCAACCTCAAAAACATAATTGACTCATCTAACAAAACTAAAGGCAACACAGCCAAAAAGGGTAACAAAAGGACATCTTGTAACTGCACTAAAAAAAGATCAATGCCCACTGAATAATAAATGCCTTTACAATAATATTGTATACCAAGCCACAGTAACAACAGATAGTGACAAGGAAACATACATAGGGATACTGCAAACCATTTTAAAACCAGATATGCAAACCATAAACAGTCCTTCAAAAATGAAAAAATATAAAAAAAAAACAAACAGAACTAAGTAAAAACACATTTGGAAACTTAAAGATAAAAAATAGACTTCAATATATCATGGAAAATTATAAAAAGAGCAACACCATACAATAATATCTCTAAAAAATGCAACCTATGCTCTACAGAAAAAGTGGCTGATATTATGCAAACCTCACCTAGCAACTCTGAATTCAAAAGTAGAGATCATAAACAATATTGCAGGCACAAATGGAAATCTTTGTCAACACTCCATTCCTTAACACACCCTCCCTGAACGCA
>JADBJO010028900.1:0-19621 GCA_016801955.1 Conus betulinus | reverse complement strand
GGGAGAAGGGAAAGGGGGGGGGAGGGGGAGAGTGGAACTTAAGAGGAAAGGAGGGGTTTAATTAGTGGTAGGAGGAGGAGGGCTTTCTTTTTTTAGAGGGCTTTCTTGCCTTTCTCTCTTTGGTGCTTTTTTATCGGTTTTTTTTTCGCTGTACGTGACGCGGTGCGGGGTTACCCAGTAATGCGGTCGATAACAAGAACAAACGCCGAACTCTGAGTGTATTAAGCCATTAAACCGTAGGTCGTGGTCATGGGCCAGTTAGGGGAATGGGCGAAAGAAAGGCAAGAGAACACAAAAGCCATCGACAGCAAGAAAAGATGCGGAGAGAAGTGTATTGTATCCTTAGCTTGAAAAGGAGGTGTTCAAAATGTTATACTGGTAATGCAAAACTGTGCTTTGGTTTTTACGCGTCCATCATATGGAAACCGCTCAAACCTAAAAGATCAAATAGTAGGCTATTTCTAATTATTACGAAGATTGTATTAAGAACAATGTACTTTGTATCCAAAAAAAAGGTATGGCAGTAATGGGGGTTATTTCAAGCGGTTTTCCAAAGTTTAAATGATATCATTGTTTTACTTCTTTCGCTGAAATGTCTGCCGCCTGTGGACAGTTTTAAGGAAAAGCGTTCCACTTGCAAAATCAATGTGGCGTCCCCCAGTGAAACAAACTCACATCTCTTCGTCTTCACCGTTGGATTTCAATCTAGCCTGTACAGAGATATTTGAATTGGGACAAAAAAAATTTATAAAATTATAAAAATGCATTCACAATAAATGAAGAAAATAACACGGCAGCCGCCGACCGTTTACTTCCTGATGGTTCCTTGATTTGTGAAACAAAAAACCGCAAACCTTATTTTCATCCAAAACACTGAAAGATTTAAATTTCCACCTAAATATGCAGTCACAGGGATTGAAATGAACAGAGGGAAGAGGGGGAGGGGAAGTGGATTGATGAATGAAGAGGGAGGGAGGGAGGCGTCGGGTCAGCGAGTCTGGGTGTGATAGCTCAGGCCGACCACAAGGGGGGGGCGTGAGGGGAGAGTGCGATGATTGGGAGTAGAGAGTTTGGAGGAGATCTGGGGGATAGGAGACGCAGAAAAGGGACTACAATACTTACGAAGGAGATGAGAAAAAATAAGAGGTGCCCACCCCCCTGGGCCCCCCACACGAGGCTTTGTCAGGTTGTCTGATCATCTTAAAGAATTTAGCAAAGGGCTGCGGGTGGGTAGTGGGGGCGGACGGAAGGGATAGGGGTGGGTTAAGAGAGCCGTGATTTTATTTCTGGGGTATAGCTAAGCGGATCAGTCACAAAGAAGACCACAATCAAATGAAAGGGAAGAGGACTACAGCGGGTAGAAGGTAAACGGGTAGAAGAGAGATTGATGTCCCAAGGGATGACCAGAATATTCACTGCCTTTTTTTTTTTTTGAAAACAACATGCCCAGAACCCGATTTTAGTGAGTGTGTGGTGTTTAGTGTGAGTGAGTGGTGATGGTGTGGTGAGCTGCATTTTTTGCGATTTTTTTTTTATAAATAATGTTGTTCCATTACCTCCAATCGTAGGGGAGGGTAAAAAGAACTGATACCAAATCCGACAAACTGCGCTGCCTTCAATGCTTGACCCACTGAAGTGGTTAACCTCAGAGGAAATGGGTTCTATTGGCCACACGATCGAAGAGTGAAGATGCACATAGAAGAATCAAAGGGTGTGCCACAACATGGACCAAACGACGGTGTATCTCTGCAAGAAAAACCTGCTGCAAGAACTCACAATAACTCACCGAGTCAGGAAGGGTTCAATCAATCTTTAAACATCAGAGATGTGGTCTGCTGCCCTATTCCAACAAATTGGTAGTGTACTGATGGACTGTGCAGCGTAATGATGAGTGCGATATGTTGGAGAAGGACCGGCAACACACCTGGCGGAGACGACATATAACCCCAGGTACGAATCAGGCACAAGCAGGACACTTTGGTGCGCCAGGTAAACACTAATGGCCCTGGGTCACCAGTGGACCGGACCTCCGTGCACAGTATAGAATCATGAAAGTCCGGCCCTTCCGAAAAAGAAAACGAAGAGAGAGGGAGAGGTACATGGAGATAACAGGTGAAGACGAAATATCCACAAGGGATTCAATGAGTTGTGGAGGAAACCACACAACTGAAAGGAGAACAGAGGAGGGATGGAGTTGTGCACGAGAGAGCGAGGAGAGAGAGAGAGAGGAGATGATGATGAGAGAGATTTATGATGATGGTTATGCTTAATGTCACTCGATTTTAGGTCCCAATGGAACGTCATTTTGTTTCTATTGCGTCCTTGTTGATCATGCGGCATGAAAGAAGAGCAGTGGCTCGAAAAGCTTGCTGACGTAAAGACGGATGTTTTGTGTTGTTATTGATTTAATTTTTTGTTATATACTTTGAGAGAGGACAAAGGCATAACATAGCCAAGTTCCAATAACATATAATCCATAAAAATAAACATGCTGTACTCAAAAATAACTTGTACTCAATCTTGCGCAGTATATAATCTGAGTGGGGATAATATAACAGTTATGTGTTGTTGTTGTTGTTGTTTTTCGTCTCCATGTACACATTAGAATGTCAGACTTATACGGCAATTGTAGTATCCGTACCGCGAATTTTGTTCTGTCTCGTGATCTGGTGGGTCATTAATTTTTGGTCCGACTCTCTTACCTTTCTACATGTGTAAATTTTCATGACCGCATTTCATTAGTTGATTGCAAACGACGAATGAGTACTGAAGCGGTTTGGTTCGAGTTTGGTGAGCCCTGGTGTGTGGTCGTCTAGGCTTATGAAACAGAGCACACTCCTACATGGTCATTAAAGAGTGTTGTAAATGATACTGAGATCCTGTGTTTGTATTTTGTGTTGTTTTCAATTTCGCCGCCCCTTGGTTCTCTCTAACTCTCAAATGCCGGCGTAAACCGTCAACACTTAATTGTAAGACGAGGTTTTCAGCAACCGAACATAGGAAACAATTCATGTGTTAACGACCAAAGAATATATTTCTGGCGATTACTTTCTCCAATACCACAGGTAAAGAGATACACGAATGATGTATAAATTGAGGCGAAATTAGAACAGTGTATGTCCTATTGGTATTTCTCTTGTTAAAATGAGTTTGTTCGCTTTAAATTTCTGGTTTTACCTCCACAGCATGGTACGACTCCTGTCTGTCCCCGTCTTCATTTGTTTTTCTCTGTCTCTGTCCGCCTGACTGCCTTGGACTGTTTGTCTGTCTGCTTGTCTGTCTCTTTGTCTTTCTCTGTCTCTGTCTCTGTCTGTCTCGATCTCTTTCTGTTTTCTTTGACCTCTGTCTCTGTCTCTCTGTTCTCTGTCTCTGTGTCGCTGTCTCTCTGTCTCTCTCTCTCTCTCTTTCTTTCTGTCTCTCTCTGTCCGTTCTCCGTCTCCGTCTGTCTGTCTGTCTGTGTCTGTCTCTTCTCTCTCTTCTCTCTTTCCCCCTTTCTCTCTCCCTGTTCCCTCTCTTTTTCTCTACCCCTTGTTTTCCCTCCTCCCTCCTCCGCTCGCTCTCTGCTGTGCCACCCTCCCCCCCCCACTCTCTCTCTCTCTCTCTCTCTCTCGCTCACCTCTCACTTTCTACTGCAACCATGCCCATCATGGCTCAAGTCAGTGAAAACAGTGATCCACTGTCTGGTAGGCCAAGTGAAGGGTACTCTAACGGTCAGTTGATCACTAACACACTGTGTTCGGACGATACCTGTTGTTGTGTTGTTGTTGTTGTTAGTGTTGTTGTTGTTGTTATCGTCGTCGTCGTACCCTCGCTAAAAAAAAAAAACTCCAGGGATCATCCGAACAGCTGAAGTACTTGAACACTATGGTACAAATGCATCAGCTGGGGATGAGAACATTACGTGTGTGACCGTTTTTGATTACCACCGCCACGTGGGCAGCCACACTTCGACTTCGGGGGATTTTGGAGACTGATAATGTTATGCTAAGAACGTGTCACAACTGAAGACAATCCCCGCATAACTATGCAGAGCATAACAACATTTGATGTAGCCTTGAGGTGTCCTAGCCTATGTCAATTGGCCTGACACAGCCTTAAGACAGGGCGGGGGGGGGATGGTGACTGTTTGCAGGGCCTTTTCTGGGCGCTATGCGCTCTACGGTCTGGCCGCGCACACCACCCTGACCAGGGTCCACAACTCGGGCTTTCAAAAACTGCCTCTGGGACATGAGGTTGGCCTCCTCGTCTGATTGTGGTGTGTGTGTGGTGTGTGTGTGTGTGTGTGTGTGGGGGTGAGGGTGTGTGAATGTGTGTGTGTGTGTGTGTGTGTGTTGTGAGAGAGATGGAGAGAGAGAGAGAGAAGAGAGAGAGAGAGGATGCGAGCGAGAGGAGACGAGCGAGCGAGCGTGAGTGTGTGTTGTGTGGTGTAATAGTGTGTGTGTGGAGTGTGTGGGTGTGTGTGTGTGTGGGTGTGCGTGCGTGTGTGTGAGTGGGGGTGGTGCGTGGTGCGATGCGGGGGTGTGTGTGGAATGTGTGTGGTGTGTGTGTGTGTGTGAGTGATGAGAGAGGATGGCGAGATGCGCGAGAGAGAGAGCAAGACGGCGCGAGAGAGAGAGAGCAGAGCATGAGTATGAGTGTGTGTGTGTGCGTGCGTGCGTGCGGGTTGTGTGGTGTGTGTGTGTGTGTGTGGTGTGTGTGTGTGTGAACCAGACACCTCAAAAGACGAGATGGACAATCTAAAGACATACACACCGCGCCTTGTCTCTGCTGAGCTCATTGATTCAAGACAAGACGAAGAGCTCTGACTACTTAAGCGTCCGTTAAGGCTACTACTCCACCCCACCTCACCCGCTCACCCTTCCTCCACCCTGTTCGGGACGATCTACTGTCGTCAGACAAGAAAGAAAGTGAAGAATGTGTGATTACTACACAAGGCATGATCGGTACATAAGAAAGAGAGAGAGAGAGAGAGAGAGAGAGAACGAACGAACGAACGAACGAACGAAAATTTGTTTATGAGGGAAAAAGAATAAGCACATGGCAGGCTTGTTTGCATCTTTCCCCTCAAAAACATGAAAAAAAGAAGCATTTCAAACACAAAAACCCACCCTCCACACCCCATCCATTAACCAAACACCCACCTGTCACACAATCCATCCAAGCACTCTATTCACCCCAGTGATAATAATGACAAATACCCAATAATAATAACAATAACAATAGTAACGAATGATAATGATTGAAAATAATAACATTACAATTCAAATATAACACAATGTGCACATACATACATTTGCATTGTCAAACATTACTATCGAATAGCATGATCTGAAAAAGATAGAAATACAGAACATATAATAATCACACATAGAAATCAACATGATACTAAATCATATTAAAACCAAGCATCTGTTCCGGAAGGGGGCGTACAGCACACATTTTTTGCGCCCTCCAGATTCGCTCTACAATTCCCCTTTCCTCTCTATCCCCTGTTTTCTGCAAATAATTCCATCCTCGTAGAGAGGGAGGGAGGGATAGGGACGAGAGAGCGAGAGAGAGAGAGGATATAAAATTAAAATAATCACTGATCATAAGGATTAGGAGATTGCTGTTCCATATATTGCGTCATAAGGTGGTGCTTGATATTTGTTTTTAAAGATTCGGAGGCTTGTATTTACATCGATTTAAGTTATCATAGAATATGAGACCATAAGCAGCCCCCAGAGTACACACAAGCTTGATTTAAAACAGATCTATTCTCGGAAGGAAGCAGTTTTTATCTTGTAAACAGGCGGATCTTCTTTTCATTTCGAAAGTCTGTTTTTTCAAAGAAGTCACAGGGCACGGTCGGAATATTTTAAAACATAAAGATCGCTTTGTTGTAAACTAGTTTCCCATTTTAGAGGCAGAATTCCTAAATGTTGATTATTCTGAGAAGTAGGGGGGAGGAGACTTCAGGAGGATCAGTTTAATGGCACGTCTATAGTAAAAGGCTGAATAAAGGTTTTAAGAAATATTAGTCACTAGCCGAATCCCATATTGTTGAGGCATATATTTATGTAAGATTCACATAGGCATGAAAAGAACAACCTTACGGCTATGTTGGTTCTAAAAGGTGTTTGCATTCTGGAAAGCTGGTAATCTTTTCTGAGACACCATTTTACATAATAACGCAAATATGATTCGACCATGACAGATTGTTATCAATAATAACACCTAGGATCATATGGTGATCAAACTTCTTCGAGATTTTCACCATTAATACAAAGGTAATGATTGCTGCAAGAAAGATTTTGACGTTTTTGTCTAGTAGTAATTAATAAGTATTTAGTTTTTTGTGGGGTGGAGTCGCATATGATTAAGTTCAGACCATTGCCAAATAACTTATTGATACTTTCGTTGTAAGGAGAGTAAATATGCTATCAATTTATCGTGTGAGCGGTTTTGTGGGGTAGTTGTTATCAACGCAAAGCATCTCACATGAAGTGAGGAGAGATAAGAGAGAGAGAAACTTGCGAAAGGAGCAATATACCGGACTGGCTGTTCGTTCAGAGAGGAAAGAAAATTGCTAGACAAGCTTCTTTGGCAAATAGTTTCATCACTGCAGTTGAAGAACCACATTTTTAAGCGTGTACCTTTGTGTTGCAGCGTTGGGCTGTAAGGTGTGTTGGTGAATGGTGAGTGTGTGCGTGGCTGTGCGTGCGGTGCGTGCCAGTGCGTGCTGTGTTGTGTGTGTGTGTTGATGGTGTGGTGTTGGTTGTGTCTGTGTGTGTGTGTGTTGTCAGGGTGAAGTTCCCCCTATCCTACGTGCGCGTCTTTTCCATGATTGTCGGAAGCCTCTACGCATCCGAGCCGTCCTGGTGGCAAGCCGGGCTGCACGTGCCTGGCCTCTCGATGCGATGTGACGGGGCGAGAAGGACGGGGATGGTAGGCGCAAGCAGCGGGGAGATAGCAGCAGCGAGCAGCCCCAGCTCGGCGGCCGGATCAGCCCCTCTTCAGATGAAGACTGTCATCCTGGGCTACTTCCCAAGTAACCGGGAACCTGACGGCCGTGGGGCTCAGCTCCAGCGGCCGTCCGTCCACTCTGTTGGCCCTGCTGTGGGATTCCCCAGGGCCGGTGGGTCCATGCCCATGGGCCCTAGGGTTTGGCGGGCGGTCATCACGCTGTAGCCGTAGGCTCGGTGGTTGTTTTCGCCAGGGGTCTGACGTTTCGAGTCTTGCTCTTTCTTCGTGTTCGGGTTTCGTTGTGGCTCATCTGGGGCCGGCTCGTGGTCTGGGGGTATTTGTTTTGAGTGGTGGTGAATGGCATTCTCTGCTGTTTTTTTTTTCTTTTGTTTGTTTGTTTTTGTTTCTTCTTGGTGTTTGTTTTGTTTGTTGTTTTGTTTTGTTTTGTTTTGGGGGGGATGGGGGGGGGGTAGGGTGTTGTGTGTGGTGTGTGTGTGTGTGTGTGGTGTGTGTGTGTGTGTGTTGTGTGTGCGTGCAAGCGCGTGATGATGTGTGGTGCATGTATGTGGTGTGTCCTGGGTGGGTGGGTGGATGAGGTGTGGGTATTAAGAGTGTGTGTGGTGTGTGTCAGTGTGGTGTATGTGTGTGTCAGTGTGTGTGTGTGTTCTGTCTGTGTGTGTGTGTGTGTGTGTGTCGTGTGCGCGCGCGCGCGACGCGCGGGTGCACGTGTAGTATGTCGTGCTGATTATGTGTGTGATGCGGCGAGGCTGGGTGCGCGTTGTGATGTGTGCAATTGTGGAGAGGTGGGGTGTGGGGTGTGTTGTGTGTGTGTGTGTGTGAATTTGTGTTGTGTGTTGTGTTGGGATGATGTGTGCGGCGTGTGTGTGTGTGGTGTGTGTGTGTTGGGTGTGTGTGTGTGTGTGTGTGTGTGTGTCTGTGTGAGTGAGAGTGTGTGTGTGTTGTGCGGTGTGTGTTGTTGTGGTCTGTGAGATGTGGGTAGTGGCACCGTGTGTGTGGTGTGCATTGTGTGTGCGAATGCGCGTGGGTCGTGTGATTTATTTATGTGTGTATGCACGGCATGCTAGTGATGTGTGTGTGTGGTGGTGTGGTTTGTGGTTATGTGTATGTTGTGGTGTGTTTGGTGAGCTGTGTGATAGTGTGGTGTGCCTCCCTGGACAAGAGCGTGCCGTGAGCGTCTCGATCCGCCAGCCCCCCACCCGGTCATATGGTGTGTAGTAGTGTGATGTGCCCTGGTGCTCTCAGCCCCCTCTTCTCTGCAGCTAAGAAGTATGTATGTGGGAGACATGCTTCCTGCTCGGTGAGATCTCTCTCTTCTCTCGACTCTCTCCTCTCTCTCCATTATCTAACTCTCCTATATCCCTACAACACTCTCTCTAGTCATCACTCTCGTATCTCTCCTCTCCAATCATTCTCTCTCTCTCTATCTTTCTCTCTCTCTCTTCTCCTATCCAATGTTACAATCAATAAGCAGTACTGTCCCCTTGACTGCCACCGGATAAAGGTGTGCAGGCCATGGTGTCAGGACTGTGGGGTATCTGCTGTGTGTTGGGGCGCTGCGCAGCATGCTCCTGTCTACTCACCGTCAGACTCGGGCTAGTGGAGCCCCCGCCCTCCCACAGACCCTCATTCATCCTCAGTCGTCATCGGCTCGACTTCCTTATCACCGGACCAATCGCCCACCCCTCGGACCTTTCTGATCTATGAAATTCCGTGGTGCGAGCTCGCTGTGGCCACAACTGTACACAACAGCAAGAAAGCAATGCTCCGAGGCTTTCCTTGTTTTAGTCTTTTTCTTTGCTTGTCTTTGTTTTCTTGTATATTCTTTTTTTTCTCTGTTACTTATCTCTCTTTTTTTTTCAACCCCTTTGTACTCTGTGTTTGTTGGTTGTTTGTTGTCTGTTGTTGTTGTTGTGGTTGTTGTAACAAACAGAATGATATCTGTCAGTTACACAACATTCACCACATTTGGTACAGCCAGGAGCGTCAGTGTAAAACACTATAAGTAGAAATGTTTCTGAAAATCTGTGTGCGAGGGTGGGGTGAAGGCATAAAAGGATCTTATTCACCTCTATGAGTATTCATACCAAGCGAGGAGAGTCAAGGCAGGCCATCCATGCAGGCACACACAAAAGTATTAAAATGAACAACGGAAATGTAGAAGCGCAGCAAACACGAGCAGCAAGCAACGAAGAAAGAAAGAAGAGAAAATTAGTAGTCCCGAGATAAACCAGGACAATTTCGTACTCAAAACCGCCCACAAGCAAACATTAAGCTCAGGAAGCGAATGTCATATGTTACAAAACACACACACATAACACAAAACACCACACACACACACACACACACCACAACCCACACCACACACAGGACAATGCTGGTGAGTAGCTCACTTTTTTTTTTTTTTTTTAATGCCAGTGGGGGAAAACGAGTCAGCCAGACATCAGGCCCCCACTGTAAAAAGGAAACAAAAAAGGAAAGACAAAAAAAAAAAACAAAAAAAAAAACAAAAAAAGGAAAAGAAATAAAAAGAAACCAAAACGAGTAGCAAAAAATTGGAGGCTTGGAGTACAAACAAGAAAGAAACAAAAGACCATCAACACCCCACCCCAATCCCCACAAAGAAAGGCGGGTTTGTCGGTTGTGACAAGAGTGAGCCCCCCTCCTACTCCCCCTGTGGTGTGTGTGGGGGTAGGCACCTTGGCTAAAAGATTCCAGGGATCGGATCATTCGACACAGCCAAACGTACCCTTTGACACATATCGCAGACCCTTCGCCTCCAAATTCCCCCTGCAATCAGCTCCCCGGGATCCGCCCCCCCCGATGACGAAGTACCCCGTGTGTGACCCGTATTTGATACCCCGCAACCCTTGGGCCCACCCGCAACACTCCGAACTTCAGGTGGACTTTGGAGCTGATAATGTCATGTAGGAGTGCCCGACTGAAGACACAATCCCCCCACCAGCACAACTAGCAGAGTTATGTATACGACATTTTGATTGGTAGCCTTGGGTGCTAGCCGTTACTTTGTTCCACTTGCGCACAGTCCGGCACAGAATTAAGCCAATGGACTCCCGGACAGAGCGGGTGAGCTGCTTGTGCTGGTGCTGTATACAGATGAGCGTTCCGTTAGGATGGTCTGTCGCTTAATGCTTCGTGAGTGCGGCAGCTGAGGTACCCACCCCGGCCAGCCCCCCATCCTCCTCTGGGCTCATCCAGTAAGACCCCTGAAGCGCACTCCCACCGCGGCACCAATATTGGGCCCAGACCGATCATGCCAGGTCAGCTAAATCTCATTACAAGGGCACCAGGGCGTGTGGGACATGCCAGAGAGAGCCAGCGGTCCTCTTGTTCGCCCCTCGTGTCAAGGACATAGGGTAGGTGGGGTGTGGTGTCATCTATCTCTCTATATATCTATCTCTTCTATTCTCTCTCTTTTACCGTAGGCCCTGCAAAGGTGTGTGGTTGCGTGTGTGTGTGTGTGTGTGTTGGGTGTATGTGTACGTGTGTGTGTGTGTGTGATGTGTGTGTCATGTGTTTATGTGTTGTGTGTTTGTGTGTTGGGTGTATGGTGGTGTGTCTGTGTGGTGTGTGGTATGTGGTGTGTGTATGTGTATGTGGTTGTGTGGTGTATGTGTGGGTGTGGTGTATGGTGGGTGTGTGTAGTGGTGTATGTGTGTATTGTGGTGTGTGTGTGGTTATTGGTGGTGTGTGTAGTAGTGTGTGTGTGTGTGGATGTGGGGTGTGTGTAGTGTGTGTGTGTGTTGGTATGTGTTCCTGTGTGTGTGTGTGTAATGTGTGTGTGTGTGTGGGGTGTTGTGTGTGGTGTGTGTGATGTGTGTGTAGTGTGTAGTGAGTGGTGTGGTATGTGTGTGTGGGTGTGCTGTGTATGTGGGTTTCGTGGTATGTGTATGCTGTGTGTGGTGTGTTGTGTTAGTGTGTGGGTGATAGGGGTGTGTGTGGTGTTGTGGGGTGTGTGTGGGTGTGTATGGGGGTGTGTGTGTATGTGTGTGGTGTGTATGTGTGTGTTGGTGTATGTGTGGGTGCGGTGGTGGGCGATCGAGGACGTATGTGTGCGGGCGTGTGTGTGTGTGTGGTGTGTGGGTGTGTTGTGTGTGTGTGGTGTGTGTGCGTTGCGCGACCGCGTTCTCGTCCATCTAGGAAACACCCCATACACACCCCCGCCCCCCCACCACAGACACAACAGAAACACTTACACACCTAGTGGACGAATCTGACGTACAGTATTAACAAGTGAGCAAAATAATACGAAAATAGGATAGAAGTCGCAGGTGTGATTTTCCTCAGCAAAACCCGACCGGTGAATTCGTCTCAATAAGGAATTCTTAACATCAAAGGGGGACTTGTCTGACCGACACCTATCCTACAAAAAAAAACACACTACAAAACACCACACACACACACACCACAACAAACAGCCACACACACACACACACACTCCACACACACACACACCCAACCACACACACCACCACACACATACACCCTATGTTTTCTTCTGTATGTGTGTGTCTCTCTCCCCGTCTCTCTTCTCCTCTCTCTCTCTTCTTCTCTCTCTCTCTCTCTATTCACTCTCTACCTTCTGGCGCGCGCTTCCGTGCCTTGCTTACCGGGTGTGTGCATGGTGCGCGAGGGTGTGGCGTGCGTGCTCCCTGTCCCGCAACTTGCCCGTCCGTTGTGTTGTGTGTTTTTCGACCCTCCACTGGAGGCGGGAGAGAGAGAGAGAGACTGGACAGTGAGATACCGAGTATTCCCAGAGAGAGACCTTGGACTCTCAGATTCTCCGAATGTCACCAGGAGAAGAGAGGAGAGGCCGACCACTCTGAGGGTTCACGCGATTTGGACATACGAGCCGGTCAATATTTTATCTTTTTCTTCTTAATGAATGTCTCACGTATATTAGTCTTCCCTAAAGCCATCGAGGTATTTAACGTCCCTTCTGCTTGTCCAGCGTAGTCCGAACTTACTGTGTCATTTTGTAGTCACTACAATCCCCCTGGGTTAACTTGGTCACATGGTTTGGGTCACGCTGGGTTGGGGTCGCCCATGGTGACGATTGTGTCTTTGTTGTGATCCGGCCTGCGCAGAATCGTTGTGAGCTGGGTCTCTTAGTACTGGTGCCTCTTCTCCATGTCCAGCACATGTACTTTGTGTATAAGGGCGGCAATCTGCGGAATACCTCCAGACGTTGGTGTATATCAACGCGGCCATGGTTGGCTGCTGTCAAGTTACGGAAGGCTTGGGAGGGTCCCGCCACCACAACAACCTCCCCTAAGACACAGACAGACTCACAAACCACACGCGAACACACACACACACACACAAACCCACAACACACACACACACACGCAGGTAACCACACAAACACACACACCACACAAAACACAACACACAACACTACACACACACAACGACGCAAAGCCGCACGCACGCACGTCAGAGGAGAGAGGGAGGAGAGAGACCGAGGGGGAGAGAGACAGAAAGCCCAGAGAGCAAGACACATACCATCAGTCAGTAGACTCCAATCATAAGAACTCTTATCTATTTTGTTTGTTCAGTGAAATGCTGTTCTTGGTAGAGTCGGCACGTAAATAAACAACCCCATGACAATCAGGACAGTTAGCAGCAGAAATGTCAATATCTGATTTGTCATCTTGCAAAAGAGAGCAGCATATCGCACCCACGTCATACCATTAAGCACCGGTTCGCTAACTACACCCGCACTCACCTAACATCGTCAGCCACGATTTGCCCACTATCTACGCCATTTCAGGCGACAGGACCCAAGCACAGTTTATGGCCCCCGAACCCCCAGCGCAGTACCCCCCAGTTACTCCCCACCACTCCAACGCCCGCCACATAACACCCGGAACCCACCCCCCAACCACAACACTATTTTAGTAAACTTTACACAAAGCTCATAGGCATAAGGAAAGACGATCCCGCCTTCATGAACTCCCTCAACCCTACCTTTTTCCCCCTTCCCCAGGCACACGAGTGGACTGTCAGGTAAAACGTTAATTCAGGCCATTTTTTTAAAATTTTGGGCCGCAGTCATGAACCATACGCTTAACCTGCAGGCCCTGTCACCTAGCGGGACTAAGGGGGACTAACTTCTTTTCCCGGGTACGGGGTCGATGACGTATAGGGAGATGAGTGGGCCCATCGCTTTTTAAAAACTAACGAAAAAAAATTTATTTATACCACCGCGGCCATGAAAAGTTTGAGGTCGCCGACTATTGGTCTCTACAGCGTTTAGATCTAAGAACCACTCTTTGAAAAGACGTTGTGTGGCATCTAGCCGAGCCAAACAGCCAAACACACCTTTTTCGACCCGGGGTGTGGGGGGGCGGTATTCTGGACTCCCACTAGGCGTCCCGCACAACAGTGGGTAGAGGTATGGTTTGTGGGGTGCTGTGGTGTGTGTGTGTGGTGTGTGGTGGTGTGTTGTGCGTGTGTGATTCGTGCGTCGCTGGCGTTCGTGCGTGAGTGCGGCGTGGTGTGTGTGTTGTGTGTGGTGTGCGCGCGAGACGCGAATCCTCCCCTTCCGTTGGGCTGTGTGGTGGTGTGGTGGGTGTGTGTGGTGGTCGTGTGTTTGACAAGACATGTGTCGCTGTAGTGGCACCTGTGCGTGCGAGAGGGAGCGAGGAGAAGACCTGAGAGAGACGAGAGAGCCCGAGACCGCGCAAGAGGAGAGAGAGACGCCCCACCTGACAGACTCTGGTTGGCGAGAGAGAGAGAGAGAGAGAAGGAGACGAGAGAGGAGAGTGTGTATGTGTGGGTGTGTGTGTGTGTGGGTGGATATGGTACTGATGTTGTGTGCCCTGTGGTTGTTGCTTTTATTTCTGGTTGACGTTTGTACTTGCATGTGCAACAGCTAGGCACAAGAGGCTATATTTAAGATGACGGGCTGTGACCTGACTAGCCTGTGCGGGAAACAGCCTTGGGACTACAACACAAAGGAGGCGGGGAACCAAAAAAAGACCGAAGAAAAGACCGGACCAGTTCCATGTGGATTGCACTGCACGCAGCTATAGCTGACCCGAGTGGTTTCACCCTCGGGTCGCTCTTTGGCGGGAATTAGCGTCGCTACCACCCGGGCCCCCGCCCCACCAAAAACAACACGGAAACACACCCGAGGTCCCCTGCTGGCCTCTCACAATGGTCAGCAGAGTGCTGATTGCTAACCAGGTCGATCACAGCGTTGCCACTGTCCATTAACCATTTCTGCAGTGGATATATCGCTGCTTAGTTTTCTAAAGGTCCGCTCACAACGTTGCCAACTTCGGCTCGTATATCACGCTGGTTATTCACCGTCTCTTGTTGACTGTTATGTTTCAAGCGCTCGTATACACCTGCGCACGTCACACGTTGGTCACTTCTCAACTGTCCGCACTAGATTCCTGTCCGTCCCTAAAGGGGATCGCACTTGCAGCTAAGTATTATCGCATTTCCGTCACCTTCTCTGATCCTGCTCAAGGTCCGCTCACACGGTGGCACCCTTCCCACTACCACCGTCCGCCCCTACACCCCCTTTCTATCAAAGATTTGAGGGCAGCTAATCAGGCTTAATGCCGCACCGAGCACCCCCCCGCCACCGACCACCCACACGGCATGTCATCTGATTGTCATCCCTAAAGGGTCCTTCAACGTCGCCACCCATCCACCAAGCAGTGTTTGAATGGCCTGACGCCCGTCCAAAAGTGACCTGACCACCTGCTTCCATGCGACTTTAGTTTCTACTGTCGATAGATCCGCTTGCTCGTTCTTAAGGTTAAAGCGCAACATTGCTGCTTCACTCTACATCAGTTCTCTGTCTCACCTTAAAGATCATCATCACACTGTCGTTTCACACTGACTATCACGGTAACTCTGATGGTTTAAAGCTGTTTTAGATCACACGGATTGCCGCTTCAACTCTCGATTAGTTCTCAGCAAACATTAAGGCAAATTACCCTATCGTGCCCGCTAAAACACCAGTCCGTCGTCATGTCAATCGTCCGCAACAAGGTACAGCTACACCCCCCATTGGCATCAAAGACTGTGTTTGTCATTGTCGCGGCCTGCGTCTATTAAAGGTCATCTCACAGTTGCGCTTCACCCGTCTAGCAGTTTTCCTGTGCCTAAAGGCAGCAACGTTGGACTTAACCCTACGTCCATATAGTATCTTTTCTCTGGAGCTTCTTTTGGAAGGCTCCTCATATGACTCCCCGTTGCCGCTTCCCCGTCTTGCCTATCAGTTTCTCGTAAACGAGGTCGGTAGTCGACCCTTTGTTTTGTACCTAACCCCCCCCCCCTTGAGTATTTGTCACCTAACTTTTTTGCCTACTACTATAACCAAGTCGCCCCCTACACGCGCAACGTCACTGTAGTGTTCCTGATCCCTACAAAAGCAAGAGGGTCTCGTGTCACCTACTCACATCCCCCGCCACCCCCCCCCCCCGCCCCCCGGTCCCCCCCCCACCCCCCCCGATGCGCCACCCCGGGCCCGGAAGCAGCCACCGGACCCCCCGGGCCCCCCCCCCTGGTCCCCCCCACCCGCTACCGCCCACACGTGCGGGCTCCGGCGGCCGCCCGCGGACCACAGCCGGGGGGGGGGTGACGCAAACTATATCCGTCACCCGCAGAAATAAAGACACACGGCTGCAAACGGCCGTGTGAAGAATGAATTAAACTGAATGTCCCATGACCCCATGCTACAGCTATTCAAAACCCACGCCCACCACCCAGACCCGACCGTCCACACATCCCCGCCCGCAACAGCCTTGGGTCACATCTCTACCAAACCCCCCCCCCCCAGGAACCAGAATAATCATTGAAAATGAAACCAAGAAATCATAGAAGCGCCTCTCCCCCCGCTGCAATAGACCCTAAAACCTCGTTCACTCGCTAACCGCTCTGTGATGAAAGCTCTGATACGTGAATGATTTTCTAACCAGCCCCTTAAACGGCACACCAGTTTTATTCTCTTTCTATTAATTCTTGGTTTTGTCCGTCGCTCTGACCGTCGCCACCCCACCCACCGCTTCGCTAAGTCTCAAACAGTGAAATCGCAGATGGTTCCACTGTTTTAAAAGGATGACAATTAAATTCTGGCTTGTTCTTTGTACCGAGGCAGTTAGACTCTATCTTGGGCCATATCCAGCGGCAACACTGCACACACTGCGATATTGTCCTATAGTGATTTCGCTCTTTATTCCTCGTGGCGCGACTGCTACTTTCATCTTAAATACCCTCCCGCGCAAATACAGCCCATTCTCAGTACATGGGCGCCCCCACCCATCCGGCAATGTCAATACTCCCTCCCCCCCCTAAAACCGGTAAGTTATAAGGGCAATGTTGTCTCTGTGCAAATATTCAACCTCACTCACGACAATTAACGCCGGTGCAGTGCAAATGATGCTTTATGTTCATGTACACTGAAGTCCGTACTCTAGTGTAGAGTTGTCATATTGGAGCGGCCCTCCCCAGCCCCACACGGCTCCCGGTTTCGATCAGGGGATTCTCCCATTCTCTTGCTATATTAAGAGTTTCATCATTGGTCCCCTTAAATAAGAGGGCATTACTTGTAATTCTGTTAACAAAGAACATCTCGTCTCGTTTTTCCCTTGATCGCCGAAAACCCCCCACCCCCACCTCTACCCTACCGAAAAATAATAAAAGAAAATTTTTTTTTGCGTAGCATTAAAACTCTAATTGACATTTAGTGTATTTGCATTACCCACTCCTACTATACCCCTTTTTATTATCTAATGGTTCATTTAGATATTTATGTTTTTACGTGCGTTACTCCTTTTTCCCACCATACCTGTGTCCCGCCACTTTGCTCAATTATATACACCTCGCTCCCGGAACCGATCACACCGTTCATGTGCTGAATTCATCCTTTAGATAAGGCCGAAATGCGGATAACCCCGTGAATAGGAATTAATTGAAATACGCCGAACTCGACAAGAGGTTTCATGGACATAACGTTGTTGTCCGACTGTCATTGTTTCTAGTGAGCTCAATTTCGAGTAGTATTTTTTAGTACCCTTATATTTTTTATGGTTGTCATCATATGCCACTTTATTCAACTTCATTAGGACAGAGACGCATCAGACGTCGCAATTGGACCAACTTAGGAGTACAGAACCATCCTGACAGCATTGCAGTGGCATGCCCGACAACGGCGTCACTTCTATGGTGGACCAGACAGGGCGATGCAGTCATTCGGCCAACCCACGGGGAGGACGACAACACCCACCACTGCAGGCTTGGCGAAATGGGGAGCTGGAAAAAGTGAGTGTCTGTCTGTCTGTCGTCTGTATGCGGCCGGTCCTGGTCTATTCTCTGGAGCCTGTGTGGTGTGTGTGTGTGGTGTTATTGCGCGAGCGTGTGTGTGGGTGTGGTGTATGTATGTGATAACAATGTGCGTTTGTGCGTCTGTGTGTGTAATATGAAGAATATTTGTGCGGGTGGTGTGTGTGTACCTAACGCTGGCGCGCGTGCGCGCCGCACACTGAGTGGGTGTGTGTCGTGGGGGGGGGGGGTGAATGGCGCTCCGCGCGCGGTAGTGCGTGTGGTGTCAAGAAAGAAGTGAGAGGGAGAGGTGAGAGTAAAAAGGTCGTTGTCTTCGAAGAAGCTTAGCATACCGAGCAGTAATAAGATGGTCGTCAAAATCGGGAGGAGTTTCGGAAGAATTTACAGAAAGCCAAAGTCATGTGGAAATCATCTCTGTACGACTAAGGCCAAACGGTGCAACGATTCGGACGTCGCTTGGGATACCCATTTTTACTTCTTTCTCTCACATATAATCGATCACTAAAACTGTGGCTTATTTAGTTTCTCAGGGTCTAAAAATGGGGTGTTTTTTTAGTGTAGTTGATACCGTTAAAACGCTCAACAGGTTTTGAAAATTTTGCATTTGGCGTGAATTGTTCGTATTCGAACATTCTGGCCTTATTCTAAAATGATAAGTGATTTTGTGATGATGTGTCTAGTTTGGGTTTAAAGCGATAAATTGCGTTAGATAACAAAATGGGTTTTAATCCCGAATTCCAGGAACGACTCCATCGCTACTGGTGCGATAGTCAAGGGAAAGATACTGACGGAGTTTAAAATGGCGGCAGGTTACGAATCGAGAAAGATGTGATGATGTGAGTTCAGGCAACTGATTAGGTTTTACAGCTGAGGGACAACGTGGATTTCGGTGTCCAGCTGTCTCTATCTATGTCCGGTTTTTGTCTTGTGGTTTGTTTTCAGTTGTGTTCGTGACGTTTAAATGATTTCAAGGTTTTGAGGCAACGTCCCCCCAAGTAAGTTAGCATAACAAGGGGCACAATTACTTGAGAAACAAAGTGCGGCCGACATTGAAGATGACTTGATGAAAATTAGCGCGTGCATGTGAGGCAAAAACAACCGCGCTATCCGTAGAACGGATTAGTAAACATGCGGTAAAAAACACGGAAATTTGGGAGGAAGCATGGCGAGGAAATATGGTTCTGCTGTGGGGGAGCGGGCGGGGTATACACGAGGGGGCAGCGGGCGCTCATGCCACTCTTCAACAAGAAACTTCGCGCATTTGCAACGAGACTCAGCGACACGGGAAGCCTCGCTTTTGTTTTGATGGAATCTGACTCGTTTCATACTGAAATGGCACCAGCAGGTCCGTGAGAATTTGAGGATACTGTCACATGGTGCCCTTTACAATTTTGCGATAAGTACCAGTTCATAAGAGAGCTGAAAACTTCGTTCTGGCTATGTATTGTGTCTTGTCTATGTCTTCTCCTCCCTCCCCGCTCTCTCTCTCTATCTTCTCTCTCTATCTCTCTTCTCGCCTGCTGGGCACTACTTCTATATTCTTTCGTCTCTCTCCTCCCATCCCCTTAGTCGCTTCTCTCTCATCTCTCTCTTACTATATAGATTTTTTTTTATATATTGTATCTAACTCCCCTTCGCTTTCTCTGATCTTTTTCCTGAATGGTCTAAACGCAACTCACGCATTTCGGATAAGATGAGCAGAGAGATACAATCTTTTTTGTAACATGGGCTCCCCACCCCCCACCCACCCCCTCCAATCCGCCTCTCTTGGTTCTGCATGCTCCTGTTGTTTTTTTTTTGTTCACTGTTGTGTGTGGTGAGGAATGTGGTGGTTTGTGTCTAGTTACTTGCGTCTACCCTCTGCTGCTGCACTTCGATGCGTCTTTGGGATGGTCGTTACAATGCGGGGGTCCACAATGTAATGGCAGGGACACAGGTGGGACTGGATCCTTTGCGGGGGCCCCTCCAGGACTGAACATGGCGTCCAACCGTGGTGGAACACGTCGCATGGGCGAGGGTCAGCAGCTTCTTCCGCTCGGACCGTCGCTTCGCCAGGGCGCGGGGAGTCCCTCTGTGATTATCAGAAACACGCTCAACCAGAATGGACAACACTGCTAACCTTAATGTGAACCCCCAGTTTCGGAAGGGAGGTAGTTTTTTAGGTGGGTATGAGTGTACGTGCGTGTGTGGGTGGCGGGGTATGGTGTGTTGTGTGTGGTGTGTGTGTGGGGGTGTGTTGTGTGGGTTCGCTCACGCGGGAAGACAGTTGTGTGTGTGTGCGTTGTGCGGTGCGTGGTGGTGGGTGTGGTGTGTGGTCCTTGGTAAGAGAGAGAGA
>JADBJO010028899.1:0-19624 GCA_016801955.1 Conus betulinus | reverse complement strand
AGTCGAAAGAGAGGAGAGAGAGTGAGTGAGTGAAGGGTGAGAGGCGAGACGAGAAGAAGAAACATGGCAAAGCCCCCCACTCAGCATGACAACGGGTAGCCAGCAGGCTGTGTCTAATGGTCGGCTTGACGCCACCGGTCACCACTGACGCCTTACTGACTGGAAAGAGTAGTACTCTCCGTAAAGGGCTGGCATGGATAGAGTGATGTTAACCCACCCGACCTGGCCAATTGGAGGGTTAGGCCAAGGCCTGTCAGGACGTGATAGCAGACCCCACTACAACCCGTCAAACCCCATCAGTCACTTTAGCCCTCCTTGTCCGCCGCCACCATTCCATTCTAGGTATCAGGGTAGTATGGACTTGGTGTGTGTGTGGTGGCACACATGTGGTGTGTTTTGTGGTGTGTGTGTGTGCTGGGTGTTGTGACAGTGTGTGTGTGTCGTGTGTGTTGTGTGTGTCTGTTGTGGTGTGTTGGTGTGTTGTGAACCGTGTGTGAGTGTGTGTGCAGTGGGGGTTGTGGTGCTGTGTGGGGCTGTTTTGTGTTGTGCGTTGTCCCTGGGGCATGTGTGAGTGTGCTGGGGTAGCAGTGTGTGTGTGTTCCCATATTGTAGTGTGAGGTGCGTGTTGTGTCCTTGTGGTGCTGGCTCGCCGTGGCGTGTGTGCTGGGTGTGTTGTTGTGTGTGTGTTGTTGTGTTGAGTTGGTGGTGGTGTGTGAGTTTGTGTGTGTGTGTGTGTGTGATTCTGCGGTGTGTGTGGTGTTGGGGGGTGGAGAGAGAGGAGTGAGAGAGAGACACGCGAGAGAAGAGGAAGATAGGAGAGAGAAGGGAGAAGGAGAGGGGAAGGGATGAGACCGAGAGAGGGGGGAGGAGAGGAGGTCGGCCTTTCCTCTCCCTGGAGGAAAGACCGGAGAGAGGAGAGGAGAGGAGGAGGTCTGTCGTGTCGTTGTGGGGCTGAATAGCCCCACTGTGGGATGGACATTTGGGAGAAGGAGGGTGGTGAAATGACGGAACCCACCCTTGGTGTTTGTTAGGTAATCCTTCTATTTTTCTACGCTGTGGAAGTGTGCGAGAACCAATTTTTGTAATGTCTGTCGCTCTATCTACCTCCTCCCTCAGTTCCGGCCCACGCCCTTTCTCACACTTGGTGAGTTTTGTGGTGTACGTAAGGTGGTCTTTCAAGGTATTTATTCTGTGTGACCCGTTTACAGTCTTTTCGGGAAGCTTCTTTTGACAAAAAAATCTTTTCTTTGATTGAGTTGCTATCTTTGCTCATGACCATTGACTGGATGCACCCGAGAGGAGGTCAGAATGAGGGCCGATGAGATGACGAGATGAGCTGAAGAGAGAGATAGCGAGGAGGGATGAGGGGAGAAGATGAGGTGAGAGGAGAAAGGGGAACTTAGGTGGGCGCGGAGGGAAGGGGTTTACGAGGGGGGGGGGATGGGAGACGAGAGGGAGCTTGAGAAGAGAGGAGTTAGCGGGTAGGAGCTGTGCCGAATGATTTCGAGCGGATGAGGGAGAGAATGGAAAGAGCGAGAGCGTGTGGTTGTGTTAAGGTTCACGATGGAAGAGTACCACATCAGCGTAGCTATCCCACAATCTGAAGGAGTAGGAGAGAGGAGAGGAGATTTCACGACAGCGAAACATCTCGCGGAGTGATAGACTCCCACTCTCCTCCCCTCCCCCCCCCCCCAACGCTCCTTGCAATCACCTTCTGCTCTGTCTTTCATAAAGGGGCCATTGGTTACTTAATCTTCACGGTAGGAAGAACGACACGATGGCGGGATGAGAGGGGAAGCGGAGGTGGAGGAAAACGTGGCAAACAGGGACCCCGTGACAACATTATTCGTGTGAATAGAGAGCCTGAGGAAACTTTTTTTATTTGCCGACCATAAGTTGGGTTACTCGGACGGTAGTAAACTATTCTTTGTGGTCACTCACGTATGGTTCATCTGTTTTCCAGGGGACCGCATTTACAACGTTCTAGTTCAAATAGTTGATATAGCATTTATCAAGCAACCGCTACTATTATGCCTCATGATATTAATTACCATAACAGAAGGCTATGTTCCGAGTGTTTTTGTTTGTTTTAATCATTTTCCCCTTAGTCCAGACCACGTCAACATGGTGTTGATTGAAAGAAAAAAATGTTTTGCGTGGATGAGATCCGTGATGACGCTGAAGATAACCAAGATGGTCTCTGTCACTGATCTGTTGCAGAAGAAATGGTCCAGCAACCGACTAGCCTGCTGGAGACAGAACCAAGGCCCTTCCAGCCAATCAGAGCACAGTCCACGACTGACGTCAATGGAAATATACGTCACACACTCGGAGGAGTCATGTTTGAATGATGTGGGGGGACATGATGTGTTCAGCTTCGTTTTAATAAACGGATCATTTGTTCTTAAAGAAACCATTCATTACAGAGTTGCGAGTTAATTAAATCCTGCTCTGTGCACTTTTTTTCAGAAGGTCGTGTGAATTAATTTCGAGACTAGTTGCCTCCTCTTTTTATTTTTACCTTCCAATGAACAGTTTGGCCACAAGAACGTGACACAAACAATTGCACACACGCATGCTCTCTCCCCCTCCTCGAACACCCTCACACACACACACAGACACACAGAGCATGCGCACACCACACAAGTGTACATAAACATACTCTATGGTACACATGCACGATGTTCTAAATATCTTTGATCACATATCTCTACCTAGTTCCTTCGGTGGCCCTGTGATGAGATCAACGAATCAATAATGTTCACTTGCAACCATCGCGATACTTTAAATCAACAAGAACGAAAAGCAGTTTCCAAATTAGGAGTACATTCCCGGGACCTGTTCCATTCTTTTACGCGTTCCTTCTTTCACCCCCCCCCCCCTACCTCATAACCCCTCGACTTCTCTCCCCTACTCTCCTCCCACCCCTTCTCCCCAAACACACACTCAATCGGCCTCTCGTCAAACACGGTCACAGTCTTTCATCCTCATACCAAGCGTCATGCAGATCATGCTGATCGGCTAGACCCCGATCTAGCGCGGTCCACGGGGCGGATGATAGAGATACGCAAGAGGGTCGAGGCCCCCCCAACCCAAAGGAAACATCCCGCACAGATACTGACAAAATGGCAGTAAAGTGGGAAATCGAATATGAGGGCAGAAAGTGGGAAACTGAATATGAAGGGCAGACAAGTGGGGAAATGAATTAGGAGGCAGAAAGGTGGGCGGAAACTGACTATATGAGGGCAGAACAGTGGGAAACTGAATATAAGGGCAGAAAAGGCGGGAAACTGAATATGGAGGTCTAAAAGGGGAAACTGACATTAGGAGGTGCTAAAATGGAAACTGAATATGAAGGTATAAAGTGGGAAAACGACATATGAGGCGCAGCCATTAGTGCGGGTGGAAACTCCTGCCACAATACCCCATGAGACGCGCTGAATAGTTACGTACAATGGTGGGACAATTGAAATGCTATTATGGTAGACAGATCGGTATTAAGGGGGAGAAACGTCCTATGGGTATCGTTAAACCTTGCACTATATACTCGCAAGTATAAAGTCCGAAGCCATCACATTCGATTGTTCCAGTCTATGCACGGGCAGAAAGTGAGCGCAACCTCTGGAATTATAGTAGGACATGGTGTACCCCGTGCCTAATGAATATGTCGGGAAGACTGAGGAACTTCACTGAGGGCGAACGGAAAGTTGAGAAACTGTAATGACTGAACTGGATACCGTGAGACGCAAACTGAAGATGATGGCAGAATAAGGGGAAAACCTGAATAAGTAGCGGCAGAACCACTTGAGCCCCCGCCCTTTAGAACGATCGTTCCACAGACCCGCACCACAACCATGAATTTCGTTAGAAAACACATCAAAACCAACATTCCTAACTCATGATGAAAATCAGGGAGGCGTGGAAATTGAGATTGTACGATGCATTGCGTACCGTGCAATGCGTGCGGAGCTAGTTGTGGTGTGTGATGTGTGTGTGTGTGGTGTGTGTTGTGAGGAAGTGTGTGTATGTGTGTGACGCTAACGATGAAGGGTGGGTGTGGAACGATTGACGGATTTGCCGTGGCCGTCAAGAATCTCAGCTGAATTAATTATTAAGTCCGGTACTGTGAAAAGCTGAATGGTGATCAATAGTGTTGCATTCCCAGCAGGTGGCTGTTGAAAAGGGGTGACAGCAACTATAGTCGTCCGTACGTTCTAGACCACGATCACTGACTAACGGCAGGGTCGGCTGTGTGGCACGCGAAAGGTGGCCGTAAGCGACCGTTCACACTGCGAGTGTTCGGTGCTTCCCTTGCCTCTGCGTCCCTAGTCCCGACCCAACCAATTGCACAATCATTCCCGCCACCTATCCCCCACTGTTTGATCCGCCGCTGCACTCTTTCATTTGAACGCATAGTTGGGTCTGTGTGTCTGTCCGGCTTGTGCGTGTGTGTTTTTTTGTTTCCTTCAACTCTATGTTGTGGTCGTGTGTTTTGTCCGTGGTGTTAGTGTGATTTTTTGGTCGGGCTTGTGTGGTAGTTTTCTGTGCCGGACTGCGTGTCCTCTTTGACTTCTATTAGTTCAGTGTTGCCAAATTCTCCTCTGGTCTGGGTCTGTGCATTTTTTTGGCATTATTTAGTCTCACTTGTAAACAGCCAGTTTCTCTATCTCATCATTTGTTGATTTTACGTCTTCTACCACATTCATGTTGTTCTTCTATTATCCACTCTCCCCTCCATCGCCTTGGGACCCACCACAATACTCCTGCCCGATTTGTTATTTTTTTTATGTCTCCGTCTACCTACCTATCATCATGCCTACACATTAAAAAGAAACAGACAACCAACACATACAACCATCACGCCATTCACTCTACCAATCCCATGTCCAACCCGCATAACGGATCCCCTCCGTAGTCACGGACCCAGATCCCCCATACTCTAATACGACAGACAAGTGATCCGCCCTTGATGAATAGATATCACATAAAAAGGCTAAGCGTTGAAGTTGAGAAGCAACCACCAAGACAAACAGCACATGCACACCCCCACGCATCTGACACTTTGATTCGGAGATGCCGTTTTATCTCGAGTGAGATTTGATTCTGATGTTAGAGCTTTGGAGATGATATGAGTAGGAGTATGAGAAGTCGAAGAGGAGGGACTGTGAGAGAGAGAGAATCTTCAATGAACGTGAATGTGATTTACTCGTTTGCAACAGGTGTTTCTGCTATAGCGCACAGTTGTTATTCTTTTCCGCTTCAGTTTAGGTCTTTTGTTTGTTTTCGTTTTTAGTTAGTTGTTTTATTTGAAATCGTCATGAAAACAAAAGTACACAGAAACCTTCAACGTGTACCTGTATATCATGAGAACTGTGAATGACCCATGCAATGAAGAAAAAAATTGTGTTGTGATTTTGTGTGATTTTTATTATTCTCATTGTTAAGTACAATACTGCCACACGACGGTATGATTTTATCCACAGCCTCGGCCCCGTGGTTGTGTGGGTGTGTGTGTTGGTGCCTGTGTGTGTGGTGTGTGCGTGTGTGAGTGCGGTGCGGTCGCGTGCCGTGTGCTTGTGTTGCGGTGCGATGGGGCGCCTGGCGTGTGTGGGTGTGTGTGGTGAGGTGTGTGGGGTGTTGTGTGGTGGTGTGTGTGTGCACGGAGCACCGCATTATCTAATATCCAATTTTCTTTTTATTAAATATTTCGTAACTGATTCTTTGTTTGTTGTTTCTAAAAGATATTTTTCTACTTTGTGTTTTTTTTGTAGCGTCCACTTCGTTGGATGATAACTATTTGACATGGCTGCATTAAAGCATCTCATTCGTGGAATATCCACACCTGTTGCTGTTATATTTTGATTGTCTGTCAAAGTAATTCGCTTCTCCATGCAGTAAGAATAAGCACTTTCATTACCTCACCCTCATACATTACGGCACACTGTTGGTCCCATCATTTCCAATATTCATAGGCCATTTTATGTCTGGCTCGCCCTATCTGCAGCTCTCTTCAGTCTCTCGTCTCCCCTCCACACACACAACATATTATACACCACGCGCGCGCGCGCCCACACATACGTTAACTTTCTCTGATGCAATCGTTGTCGTTCAGTATTGATTCTCTGTGGAGTGGTAACCTTGCTAAACAAAGAAAAAAATACTCCCTCACCCCCCACCCCTTTTTTTTTTTTCTCGTGTGTGTAAACTGCAATTTTCCTTTACTTCCATCCACGCTTGGAGCCCTGACCCGATCAGATACTCTTTGATCGTAACAATTTGGGAGGCTAGAAAGGGGAGGCTACCGTTTGGGCTTCCGCTTTCCTGGGGAACAAAGGGGAGTAAGCTCAGGTGCCAGTTCAGCTCATAAATCTCGTGGGAGTTGCCCACTATATACTACAAGAACTACCAGGCTGCTGCTTCCCGGTTCCCGGGTGCATCACATCATTTCACTAAATAATGGGGACTACGCTATAGACAGTGTCTCACCGAAACACTAACTCTCCCCGAATGCTGTCCTGTCCCTGTGCGATACGACAGTAATGCGCATGGTCCCAAAACATCAAGGTCGGTGGGGGCCCGGTCCATAAACAACATGATTTGGTCTGATTTGGCTTATCTTTTGTTTTTAATTTATCTTTGTACACACGCAAACCTGATGATTACAGCTCCGTGGTGGCTGGTCCAGTGCCACCTACAAATTTTTATTTTTTGCTTACTTTTTTATACTTTTTTTTTTTCCTTTTTCCCCTCCAGACCTGGAAATTTTTCCCCCCCATTTTTATTATTTTCTCTTCTTCTTTTTGTTTTTTGTTTGCCTTTTCCCTCTCCTTTCTCTCCTCTCGTCTCCTCTCCTCCGTCTCTCTCTCCTCTCTCCAGTCCTCCCTTCCCCCCCCTCCTCTCCCCCCTCATCTACCCTGCCTCACCTACTCATCCCCCCACCCCTTCATCTTCACACACTGCACGATCTCCCCCCTCCCCCTCCTCCTTCCCCCTCCGTTCCATTACGCACCACTCTCCTCTCGCCCCACTCCTTCCCTTCCCCCCCCCCCCCACCCCCCCCCCCCACCCTCCCCCCCGCCCCGACCTCCCCCCCCACCCCCCGCCCACCGCCCCTGCCCCCCCATCTCTCCTCTTGTAACATGAATCTGGGACACTACTCATCGCCTCCTGTTTTTTTTTCTTTTCTTCCACACAGTCATTTCCCATGCTTTTTTTTATTTTTTTTTTTGTTGTTAAAGACTCAAACTGAGCCCTCCACCACATGCACTGAGTGTGTGTGTGTGTGGTCGTTGTGTGTTGTTGTGTGTGCTGGTTTGGTGCGCGTGCGTGCGTGTCGGTGCATGCTGCGTGCGTTGTGTTCACGTGTGTGTGTTATAACAGACCATGGCATTCTCATTTTTGCTGAGGCCATAATGCTTTTCGATATTTCATACAACGTTTTCAGCCACCATCATCAGAAAGCCATCGTACTGGTTGATGTCTCCTCCCCACGCCTGCAGAGTCCCCGTAGCCTGGAAGGCCTGCTCACGAGGCATTTGAAGTGAAGACACTGGTGCTCAGACAACGGTTGCGGTGCTTTCCTCAATACGCATTTCTCTATTCTTATTCTATAAACTTACATGGCACATCGACCTGTGAATCATATGAGTATTCCAACCCATCAGAGTCTAGACATGGGATTCCCGTGACCAACCCAAACTCCTGTGCAAACAGCTGCACGATCTGGGTACTTCCCGCCGCGAAGACCTCCTCCCCTAGCACAACTCTTGCACACTCAACTCCACGCAGATGCAAAGAGAAGACACGCAAACATGTAGCACACATAGCTAGTAGGACTCTCACCATCCGATAAAAGTCAAAGCGTGACGTCAAACATCGCAAGCCAACGGCTGTCGGAGCAACCCCGTTCAGTGGACAAGGCCAACCTATGGTTAGTTCAAACCAACCGGCGATCATTAGCGGACCAGGATACCTTCTAAGAGAGCGGTAGATGTCGACACCTCTTAAGCCTTTACCCATCCTGGACGAGTGTCAGTGTCTCGACAAGCAGGGGGACACACAGAACGCGACGACTTCCCGCTCATAGCAAGGAATCAGTAAGGGCCCAGGGCAAGCTTTACGAGACAGCTAAGGAACAATCTGGAGCTTCCAATGGAAGCTGTCAATCAACAACATACAATCAGGCTCTTCATCACAAACCAACAGATAGCGCAGTTTCCCGGATACGTACTGACTTCAGAGAGCCTGGACAACTGACCCGTCCCACCACATCTTGTAAAGAAGTCGCCAACCTCCAATAATAGCTGCAGGTGTTCATGCAACAAACATAGCCATGCACAAGAATTCCCTCTTCAAGCGGTCAACCGGACAGCCAATCATAAACCACGGACACTTGGCGAACGGGACCTCTGCGGAGAAGAACAAACGCTAGAAACAGATGGCCCACCAGACACAGAGCAATCAAGAACAACGGGACGTTTGGAGCATAGGTTGGACATAGCGCTGCGGGGAAACCTGCAACAATATCACTACTCAAGCCCTAACATGACAAACCGCTAGGGAACCGATGCAAACACGCAATGTAAACGAAGCCGGCGTCGGCGCAAGGGACCACTTGAAGGCAGCAGCTCATAGGAACCCATGGCGTGTTCTCTTACTAACCCCTTCTGGAGAAAAAGACCAATCATGACAGAGAGAACAGCTTGAGCGTTCCGGCGCGGAGTCCACGCTCCCTTGGATGCCGCCCGGACCCCGTCCCCACGCTTGATCACGTAAAAATGCGGATAATTATGACTGACAAACATAGGTTTCAGCATTTAATCATGCTGCACCTTGAGGAAGCGGGAGCAAATTTCACACCTCTGCTCCTCATCAAACAGCGCTGCTGCTGGGGTCAGCGTGAAGAACGCACACAGAAGTCTGAGTATCCTTATGTTTCGGGCCAACAAGGCAAGCGGGGCCCATCCACTCTCCCCTGGTGCCTCACCATTTGGAAGGACGACCATGACCATAAGAAATATGCTGCAAAACAGTTGTCCTTGCTTGGCGGTTGAATGATGAAAAATCGGCGACTACACACAGATCTGAGAGCGATTGGTGATGTTCAGGAATGTTCGTCAAGAACGTCCTCCTTCTGTGTCTGTGCATGTACGATTGCTTTTGTATGTGCGACACTGCCCCATCGTAAATATGTATGACAGAGGCAGAGAGACTCGAGGGCTGATCACGATCTAAAACGAGGTAGAGGGAGGGGGGAGAGACGCTGAGGAGAGGGCGACCCTCTGGAGGTATTGGGAGCGTTTCGTCGGATGGGAGGGAGTCCAGGCTGGGCGATCGACCTCTCTTTCCTCGAAGAGACTGTAGAGCTTTTTTGATATCGAGGATGTGAGAGACGACAACGGGGGAGAGTGTCAGCGAGGAGTGGAAATTGAGCGGAGGAGAGGAGCAGGCAGGAGACGGGAGAGAGATTTAGAGAGAGAGAGAGACGCGAGAAGTAGAGAAGGAGCCGACAGAGATACGCAGAGACTGAGAGAGATCCGTCAGAGTATCAGGATAGGTATCAGTGTGGAGAACTGTGCGGGTAGAGTAGGAAACCATGAGTAAAAGAGGGTTCTCGTTACAACAACAACAACAAACACATAACCCACACAAAATCCTAATAAAGCGCATCAGTATTCCCCTCACGAAAATGATGAGTTATTAAACTGATGCGACGTTAAGGAAAGAAAGACAACACCTGGCTGGCGAATTAACCAACCTAAACTTCTTAATTAGGTGGACACGTTTTCATCCACGACCGTCTTTCCTGAAAATAAACAAATACACAAACAAACTCCCAATTGACGGCGGATAGCACTCAATTAGTACACCACGACTGGGCGAAAATGTAAGTTTTGCTCCCGTAAGAAGTGGGGGAGTACATTTTAAGTGGCACAAACTGACAAACGGGAATACACGCTTTGTTCCAATGAAGCGGAAAGACACGTTTTAATAAAACAAAATAAATGTAGGCTAACTTCCAGCCTATGATTTGGAGGCTAAAAAAAGGATTTGAGAAGGAATAGGAAGAAAAAACAAAAAAAAAACTTAGAGTAGATAATAAATTTGCTTCCCCCAAGCCGAGGAACTTGAATTTTTTTAGGAATAATTGCAAGGTAACTTCCCCATAGCGACCGGAACGAATGTAAATATGAAGAATACAAACAAGGGGAGATAAATTTTGCTCCCGCGAAGTGTTGTAGACAACTTTAACGAAAACAAATAGCGGGAATAGCGGGATCGGGGGACCTTTGGCCGTGGTACCCATAGCTCGGGGGAACGGTCCCTAGGGGTAAACGCGTACAGGAACAAGTACGTTTTGCTTTCATGAAGCATGACGTGACGAATATACTATTTATCGCACATGCGAACCAGGGGATGTAACCTTTTGTCTAGCTAGCGGACTCGGTAGGAGGACGTCAACACAAAACAAGGTAAGGTACGCAACTCTTGGTGCTGTGGCATGAACCAGTTCCATGCATATGGATTTCCAAACTCTTTTTTTTTTTTCTTTCTTCCGCCGTTTCCCTGAGTAAGTGAATGCAAGCCCTACGTCACTTTTGGCACCTTTCCTACACTGCAAAGGGATCACATCACACATCAAAACGAAGAACTAGTCAAATCAGCAAACTAACAGCCAATATTATCCTTTTTCAAATCAATTTATCTAGCTAATTAACTCTATTTATTATCATGGTCGTTTAAGAGGTTGCTTCTTCTGAATTCTGCGAATATGGAAGACAAATGGTATAGATCCTAATAGCATATGTTTACACAGCCTCTCAACAATATCGCAAAATAATTAGAAGTTCAGAGTGCGTTCATGTACATTTAATTACAAATGAGAAAAAACCCCCCCCGAGAAAACAGAAGAAAAAATAGCCCACATTATTACAACCACAGCCACACCACACCCCAAACAGTAAAAAAAAAAACCCAGAACCACCACAACCATCAAACGAACGCAATACACACTGGTTGTGGCAGGGGGGTTGTTACTGGCGAGACAGAAAGAATAAGCGGTCCCAGTTTTGTATTCTCAACCAGTTACTGCTTCCATGGACCAGTTACTGAACGTGTTTTGTGCACATTCTAATCTGTATCTAAACACCACACCCACCCAGTCCACACACATATGCCAGCACACATCTTACAAACTCTTATAGTTATTGTGACTATTTGCACATACATGTTTTGTTTTCTAATTTTTAACCGTGGAATTGTTGTTGTTAGTGTTTTTTTTTACCTCCCACAAAGACCAAATAAAACTTAACATTTGCTCTGTCGAATTCTCCATGATGCTATTTTGTACCGACAATCTTGGACCTTTGGTGTCGAGAGGGGGTGATCCCGGAACGGAGTGGAGGACGTGGGTGTGGGGGGTAAGGGATTGGGCTATTGGCGAAAGGCAAAAAGCAGAAGAGGGGCACGAAGAACGAAGAGTGGTCCTTTGTAGCAGCATAGAGCTACAGCCAATGCAATGGAGGGTAAGAAAAGGGAACCAGGCGTGGAATCGAGACTTGTACATAAATCCACCCCTTCCTTTTTTTATTTTAAAAAAATCCTTTTCTTATCTTTTTATTTTTTCTTTCTCTCGAAACAGCCACAGCACCTTCAATTGTGAGCCCTCTCCACCGCGGAGTCCCAAATCCCCCCCTTGTCTTTAACACCGCTACTGTTAACCACTACCTCCTGTGTGCAAGCTCTGAAAATATGCCCCAGTCGCAGCTTCCTCTCACCATTCCCTCCCCTTCATCAGCTCTCCCATGACCCCCCCTCACCTTCCGTAATCTGACAGCTTCCTTAAATGACAACCTTGGCTTCGTGTGTGTGTGTGTGTGTGTGTGTGGGTAGTGGTGTCGTGTTTGGTAAGGTCGTGTCGGTAGAGGAGAGAAGGAGAGGGTGTGAAGTTGATAGGATATGTAGAGAGAGAGACAGAGAGAGAAAATCATCATAAGATCGCGGGGGAGTGCGCGCGCGTTGGGAAAAAGGATTCGGGGTACTGTTAGGCCGTAGGAGAGAGATCATGCACTCGACTACAAAAGAGGAGAGGAAGAAGGGGAAAATCCTAATAACAAATCTGTCAAGGCGAAAAAAACCAACAAGCAGTTGCGGGTAAACATAAACAAAACAGGATGCACCCAAAAAACTATGTAACCTAAACTTAATACTCCCTCCTCCCCGTCTTGCCTCCCTTCCAGCACCTCTCACCCCACCCTTCCCCATCCCCCTCCCCTCCACAATCCAACAACTTAAAGCCTTAACTTAACTAAAATACTAAAAAAGGCACGCCTATGCAGAAAAATAAAGAAACACCTACAATAACCAAAAATCAAACAATTAGACACACCCCTCTCTAAAAACATTATAACAACTAAAACAAAAAATAAGGGTTAACAAAACAACCAAACATTAGAAAAAATTAAAAACAAAAAACCATTTAATCAAAACGTAAACAGACAAGAAACCCAACAGTCTAATACTAAACCCCCATTAATAAATTCTAAACCCTAACTTTAACCCCGATCCTCACCCCCCCACCCTCCTTCCCCCTTACACCTCCTCCCCCTCTTCCTTCCTCCCCCTCCCCCCCCCCACCCTCCCCACGCCCGCTCCCCCAAACCTGAAGCCCCCCCTCCGTTCACCTGCCCATCCTCTCCAACCCCAAAACACAATAAAAACCCTAAAAACTATAAAACTCTTAAACCGCACCGAACTTCCAAAAACAAAAACCCAAAAACCAAATCTAACAATTAACTTAAAAACAACATATACACACAAAACTAACAACGTTGAAAATAACAAACAAAAACAAAAAAACAAACTTAAACATAAAATACACTTAACCCCCCCTCACCTAAAAACAAAACACACAAAAAAAACAAACCGGCCATCAAAACCGGCCAACAACTAACCTCAGTTACCGGCAAACGAGATCCCCTCCTCTTACAAACTTAAAAAAAAAAAAAAAAACAACTTAAAACACCAGAAACAACAACCGACCATCCTTCCCCCCCACCCGCGCACCACCCCTCCCCCCTCCCTCCCCCCCCCCACCCCCCCCCTCTACATCCCCCACCCCCATCTGGCCAACACTTAACAAACCCCCCCGCTACCAAAAACCCAAAACCCGGCCCCCGCACCCCCAGCCCCTCCCGCCGCCCCAACCTCTCACCGGGCCCAAAACTGGGACCTCACTCCCTCCAAGCCCGGCTAAATAACGCACCCCCCCCCTCTCCACCTCCTCATTTCTACACGCCCCCCCGCCCCCCAACCTCCCCCGTTCACCTGCCTCTCTCCGCCCTCCGCTGCGGGGGGTGGACTCCGGGGGGCCCCATTACCTCCGCTCTCCCCCCCGGCCTCCCCTCCCACCCTATCTCAGCCCCCCTTACCCCCATCCCCCTAAACCCCCCCCAACTCACTAACCCCTCTCTTTCCCCCGAGTACCCCCCCACCCTCCCGACCAAGCCCCACTAATACCCCCCCCCCCCCCCCCCCCCCCCCCTCCCCGCGCCCCGCTCCCGCCCCCCCCCCCCGACCCCCCCCCCCCCGAGTACCTCCTCATACACTCCCCCCCCCCGCCCCCATCCCCCTTCCCCCCCCCCCCACCCCCCCCCCCCCCCCTCCAGACTCCTCTCCTCACCCCCGTTCCCCCCCCCCCCCCCCCCCCCCTCCCCATTCCCTCCCCACCTATAAAACACCCCTCCTCAACCCAACTTCCTCTCCTCCACCCCTCATGCCCCCGCCCCCCCCGGTCCCACCCCCCACACCACCACACACACAGGCACACAGACACCCTCCCTCCCATAATCCTCCCTCCCATCGGCTACCATTTCTCTACCGTAAATGACATTTTTTTGTTTCAGACAGTGTACCTTCACTCTGCTGTAGTATATACTAACGTATCTGGCTGGTTGCTCGTCCTCGTCACCGGACACCCTCCCCAAACCACCACCTCCAACCCCCCACCCGCCCGTCTCTCCGTGCTTTCCCTTCCAACTCCCCCCACCTTCCTTATCCCTTCCCCCATCCCAGGCCCATGTACACCTCTTGAAAAAAAAACAAAAAAAATCCATGTGCCCACCATGCCCCGACCCTCACCACCCCACCCCTCTCCACAGTAAACCACCACAGAAAACCCAAGCTTTTGAAGACACACACACACACGCGCAAAGTGATGTAAGAACAAGCTCCTCTATCCACAGCTCAAACATCATAAATATAATACCAATGAGAGACGCAGAAGAGAGACACAGAAGGCACAGGTGCCAAGCAGGCACGGGCACAGAATGCAGTAGTAGTAGTAGTAGCAGCCCCGTAGGGAACAGGCTAATAGCCCTACGAGTTACAGCCTGATGGACCTACAAGGTGAGAAGAGAAGAAGAAAATGGTACACCCCAAGGTGCGGTGGGGACCAGAGAAGTGCTGTCCTCAACTGCCGAACAAACCAGCTGGGAGCAGTCCTGCCCCACCCTTGGAAAGCCGGCGCGAGTGTTGACACATAGAAAGCAGGCATCTGCACAGGGCATTCCACTTTATGACGTCAAGGGAATGATTGCTCCCTGGCAGATGCTACTGCAGTTGTGTGACAGGCCTTTGGGGGACAGGCCCACAGTCCCTACGAATTGCAGCATAAACGGGCCTCAAGGTCAGTCATTCAACACACAGGATTATAGGTCAACAAGGGCGCGGGTAGTAGTCAATTCAACACAGGATTATAGGTCTTCAAGGTGCAGGGGTAGTAGTCAATTCAACACACAGGATTATAGGTCTACAAGGTGCAGGGTTATGTCATTCAACATACAGGTCTACAAAGTGCAGGGTAGTAGTCAGTCATTCAGCACAGGATTGTAGGTCTACAAGGTGCTGGATAATAATCATTTAACACACGGGATTATAAGTCCACAAGGTACAGGCTAACAGGCCGACAAAATGGACAGAAATAGTCCTGCAAAGTAAACAGGGTAATGGATCAACAAGATGCTATGTCATAATCCCTATGAGGAACAGGGTAACAGACCTACAAGATTTTGTGTAAAAGGAAACAAAACATAGAGAAAAAAGACCTGTATGGTACAGAGCAAACCAGTTTAAAAGACTCAGGGCAAAAGGCCCACAAAATTAAATATGATTAGCCTGAAAGGAGCAGGGGAAGATGCCTACATGATACAGAGTTAACTACAATTAACCTGAAAGGTGTAGGGTAATAAGCCTACAGGATACGGAGTTAACTATAATTAGCCTGAAAGGTGCAGGTTAAGAAGCCTACATGATACGGAGTTAACTATAATTAGCAGAAAAGGTGCAGGGGTGATAAGCCTATATGATACAGAGTTATCTGTAATTAGCCTGAAAGGTGCAGGGTAATAAGCCTACACGACACAGAAGTACCAGACCTGTAAAGGACAGAGTAAAAGCCCTGGAAGTTACAGGATGACGGGCGGTGTACAGCGCAGAGTAAACAGGCCTGTAACGGACAGACCACAGCCCCACAAAGTAAGGTTTATGGGCCGACAATGTACTGGACAACATGTCTGTAACGGATAGGTAAACAGTCCCACAAAGTAAGGTTTATGGGCCTACAAGGTAATGGTATATAAAGGACTGGCTAACAGACCCCCAAATTACAGGTTACATCTTCGAGGTACAAGGTTACAGGCCTATAACGATCTAGGTAACAGCCCCACAAATCACACAATGGGCCTACATTATACAGGGTTACATGCCTATAATGGACAGGGGTAAACAACCCCCACTAATTACGTGATGGGCCTACACTATAATGGACAGGGTAACAACCCCCACTAATTACATGATGGGCCTACACGATACAGGGTTACAGGCCTATAATGAACAGGGTAACAGCCCACAAACCACACGATGGGCCTATACGATACAGGGTTACAGGCCTATAATGAACAGGGTAACAGACCCACAAACCACACGATGGGCCTACACGATACAGAGTTACAGGCCTGTAATGAACAGGGTAACAGACCCACAAACCACACGATGGGCCTACACGATACAGAGTTACAGGCCTGTAATGAACAGGGTAACAGACCCACAAACCACACGATGGGCCTACACGATACAGGGTTACAGGCCTGTAATGAACAGGTGTAACAGACCCACAAACCACACGATGGGCCTACACGATACAGGGTTACAGGCCTATAATGAACAGTGTGTAACAGACCCACAAATTACACGATGGGCCTACACGATACAGGGTTACAGGCCTGTAATGAACAAGGTAACAGACCCACAAATTACAGGTTACACCTTTGAGGTACAAGGGTAACAGGCCTACAACGAACCTTATAAACAATCCCAAGGTCAAGGTACTGGGCTACAGGCCTATAGTGGACAGGGGTAACAGTCCAACAAATCTGCTGGACGATGGGCCAACATGGTGCAGGATAAAAGTGCTACAACACAAAGGATGATAATCAGCTTACAACATACAGGATAACAAATCTAGAAAGATACCAACAGACAAGCCCACAAATTTCGTGCAGGAAGAAAGCCTCCAGTCCGCCAAAAATAAGTTCCTGCATGCATGCAGCAGCAACAAGAGAGAAAAGCGTACACACTCCAACAGCACATTCTTCAAAACTTGACATGGACTTTTCTTCTAGAACCCACCATATGCTACAAATCATTCTAACTGATAAAAGACAGACTGCCTCAGCTGATATGGTTAATATGGCACAAAACGTTGATGATAGTCAGGTACACAAGATAGCAAACACAAAAATTCACCATAAAGCGCAATGCAAAGGATTAATACAACTTCAAATTGGTACTAATTAGCGACCCATCAACTTGAGCAAAACTGGAATACTGGAAAAAAAAAACTGCTTGTTAGTATAGTATTATCAAACATGAACTCACCTCAACAAATGAACTACCCAACAATGGACTCATCTAACAAATGAACAGCAGAGGAAACGTGCAAACACAAATTTGATATGCTCAAAAACAGGGTCGTCTTTTTTTTTTCTTCCTTTTTATACTCCCAGTTCTTATAGAACAGGGAGTACTTTACAATGGGAACGAAGAAATGCGTCTGTGTGTCTATCCGTCCGTGGTCAAAATGTGTTCCACTCGCACCAGACAAAACTGCTGGACCGATCTTTCTGAAAATTTGTAGATATGTTCATTATGGTTCATGGATGATGCCCGATGTTTATTTTCCCAGAATAGCCGTTACTAACGGCTATAAATGATGATTTTGTGATTTTTGTGATGTACAGTTTAAGCAATAACAGTTGATAAACTTAAGTGTAACCAAATTCTGTAAGCTCCTCGTTAGTATAGTGGTTAATATTCCCGCCTGTCAAGAACATCAGAACAGACAAGAGAAAAATATGTAGATGACCTAACAACACAAGCCGAACAAGCAGCAAAACAGGGAAACATGAAAGGACTGTACGACACCACCAAGAAGCTGGCAGGAAAGTACAGGAAGCCAGAACGACCAATAAAAGACAGAGAGGGAAGGCAACTCACAGGAGAAGAGCAGCAGAAGAACAGATGGGTTGAGCACTTCAATGAGCTCTTGAACAGACGATCGCCAGAGAACCCTCCAGACATCGAAGAGGCTGACTCTGACCTGCCCCATAGACTGTGGGGCACCAACCAAAAAAGAAAAATTGGGAGGGCCATCAAACAGTTGAAGAACGGAAAGGTGCAGGACCTGACAACATCGACGCAGAGGCGCTGAAGACAGACATAGACCACAGTAGAGATGCTCTGGCCTCTCTTCAAGAAGATCTGGGAGAAGAGGAGCAAGTGCCAGCAGACTGGAAGGAGGGATACCTTATCAAGATTCCCAAGAAAGGGCGACCACAGCAACTGCGTGAACTACAGAGGAATCACACTGCTGTCAGTGCCAGGAAAATTTTTTCAACAGAGTCATTTTGAACAGGTTTAAAGGATCCCGTTGATGCTCAACTCCTCGACCAGCAGGCTGGCTTTCGCAAGGATCGATCCTGCACAGACCAGATCGCAACGCTTCGCATCACTGTTGAGCAATCGAACGAGTGGGAACTCATCCCTGTATGTCAACTTTATCGACTACGAGAAAGCCTTCGACAGCGTAGACCGAGATGCCCTGTGGAAGCTTCTCCGACATTACAGCGTGCCGGACCAAGATCACCACCATCATCAGAAACTCATACAAGGCTCTGACCTGTAGAGTCATCCATGGAGGGCAGCTCACGAAAGCATTCGAAGTGAGGACTGGTATCAGACAAGGTTGCCAGCTTTCATCATTTTTATCTCTACTGGCAATCGACTGTATCATGAAGACCTCAACAGCTCAGAGAAGACATGGGATCCAGTGGACACCCTGGATGCAGCTTGACGATTTGGACTTCGCCGACGACCAGGCACTACTTTCACACACTCAACATCAGATGCAAGAGAAGACAAGCAACGTAGCAGCCACATCAGCACAAGTAGGACTCAACATCCATAAAGGCAAGAGCAAGATTCTCAAGGCCAACACTGTCAGCACCGACTCGATCATGCTGGACAGCGAGACGCTAGAGGAAGAAGCAGCCTTTACCTACCTGGGCAGTGTCATCGACAAGCAGGGGGGCCACAGACGCCGACGTCAGAGCAAGGATCGGAAAGGGCAGGGCTTTCGTACAACTACGGAACATCTGGAGCTCCAAGGAACTGTCAGTCAACACCAAAGTCAGGGCTCTCAACACATCAAACTCAAAGCAGTTCTATTGTACGGAGCAGAAACCTGGAGAACTACAGTTGCCACCTCCAAGAAAGTGCAGGTGTTCATCAACAACTGCCTGCGCTAGATTCTCTGCATCCGATGGCCAGACCCATCAACAAACAACGACCTCTGGGAGAGAACACACCCAGCTGCCATCAGAACAGGAAATCAAGAAACGACGACGTTGAGGTTGGATTGGACATACGCTGCGGAAGCCTGCAAGCAACACCACCAGACAAGCCCTAACATGGAACCCCCAAGGAAAACGAAAAGAGATCGGCCAAGGAACACCTGGCGCAGGGACCTGAAAGCAGACATCAGGAACATGGGGATGACTGGAACCAGCTGGAGAAAGGAGCCCAGGACAGAGATGCCTGGGGGTCCTTTGTTGGCGGCCTGTACCCCAGGAGGGGTAATAGACCGTTGATGACAGGGGAGAAAGTGCTATAGTGACTGATTTATAGATAAATGCTTTGCATCTTGTTTTCTTATAATCTCGAAATGTGGAACAAACAGCACCACACCACAAAACGAAAGTAAACAAACACCAGACTGCATTAGTGGTTGGCATGAAAATGATACCAGGAACATTCGACAATAGACTAGACACGACGATGGCAACTGTCTTCTACCATACACAACACACAGTACCAACTTCAAGCACAACCTCCCGACCACTGTCACCACAAATAAAGGCCCAACAAAGAGTGTGGGATCCCATCTTGCTAACACACGTTTTTTCAGATCATACACACACACACACCACACGCACACACACACACACACACAATCACCAAACATAAAGGCCCAACAAAGTGTGGGGGATCCATTTTGCTAACATGCGTT
>JADBJO010028898.1:0-19626 GCA_016801955.1 Conus betulinus | reverse complement strand
TTGTCGGCTAAAAACGGGCCACTGCGTTTCTATTGTGTTACTTTTTTTGTTTTGCTGCTCTCTGATTTTCGATCCTACAGCTCCTCTTGATCCTGGTCTCCCTACATTCTTTCTCTCTTCTCATCCTCTTGTCTTACTTTTTCTTTCCCGCAGCCCCGCCACCCCCCCCCCCCACCCCCCCCCCCACCACCAACCCCCCCCACCCCCCACCCGCCCCAACACCTCCCATCCCACCATTTTAATCATTCTTACTGATTGTCACTGTGTTTTGCCACTTTTGGGGACCATTCTCCGGTCGTTGTCCTTCTTACGGATTATTTTTCATTACTGTTCGGTGACATGCCCGCTTCTTGTGTGATTGTTGTTGTGTGAATCTGAGGCGACCACAGGAGTAGTAGCGAAAACTGGACGCACTGGCCAGACCCGGAGATGTAGGGTAATTCATTATGCATTGTCTCTTCGTCCCGCGTGAATGTCTTTTGTTGTAGTTCTGGTCACGCGCTTCTCAGTTCAGCTTCATGTGAATTTCGATGACACCGGTGAGTCGACGTGTTTCTCTCCCGGAAACTGTGGTATTTAAGCCAAAGACATGTTTTGTTATCTGAAGCAATCTATCGACCCTAAAAAAAAAAAAAAAAAAAAAAAAAACAAGACCGAAATATAGATTACACATTCATCACAAAAGTATTATTGTTAGACAACTAATGCAGAGAATGTTTACGCGCAAAAAAAAACAGAACACGTCATGCAAAACAACGCAAAAATGTCAAGATACTGTCTGATGGAGAGAATTTTTGTCTTTCTGTTTCTTTTGTTTTTTACGTGTTTTAAGAGACAAGTGGTTTGAAAGGTAGGTGAAAGACGAACCAGCGCTCCCATGTAAGGACCAAGTTTTAAAAGCTTAAATGGTGAACAATGGTCATTAGCAACATAGAGCTAACTTGTAAATTGTTGTGTCACGTTGTCTTTTCAGGATTGTAAGTGCGTTTCAGGGGATCTATTACTGTGTACGGGCAGACCTTTCTTTACCTTGCGGAGAGGATTTGGTGGGGAGAGGACCCTGAATAGGCTCTGTGTGACTCCGACTGGATTATAATGATTAAAATTTTTTTTTCTTTCCTACATCATCCCCCCCCCAGGCACCCCCCAACACACACCACCAAACACCCCCCACACAAACGCACTACGCATACACGTCTTTGTTTTTCATCTGTTTGTTTCTGTTTCTGTTTCTCGTCTTCTGTATATTTTTTTCTCCGACGTGAATTTCTCGCAGTTTTAGTATTATTCTCTGTCTCTCGCGCTCTCGCTTCTCTCTCCTCTCTCTATCTCTCCTCGCTCCTCTCCCTCTTGTCTATTCCTCTTTTTTTCGAACCTTCGCACCTCCACCGCGTGACCCTGTCACTGCGTCGTCTCAGTTACCTATGTATTGCTGACGTCCTTAACAGTTAATTTTCTTTTTTCTTTCTTTCTATCTCTTTCTGTCAGTCTTTCGTCGTTATTAATCCGTGCACAGGACGCGACATTGCAGGATGGGAAATGGAACCGTAATAACAGGAAGTTGAGTTAATGAGTGGGTAGTGTATAGGGGATTTCCGGAAACAAGAGGCGCGGAAAGCCGGAAAAAAACGACGGGGAGACACATATCCGAAGGTACACAGACGTCAGATGGTGGTGTGCAGTGCTATAGCGATGATGATGATGATGATGATGATGCTAACGGCCAATGACGATGACTGGTTGCAGATAGGGGGGTGTGCAGTGCTATGCAGCGAGATGGTGATGATGATGATGATGATGATGATGCTTCAACGACTGTGCAGTATAGATGGGGATCTATGGTGTGGAGTGCTATGGCGATGACGATGAATGATGATGATGACGATGATGATGCAAACGAGCAATGACGATGACTGTTGCAGGATAGGCGGTGTGCAGTGCGATGGCGATGATGGGTGATGATGATGATGATGATGTGCTACGGCAATGACGTCCCCCCGATGACCTGTGCAAGATGGGGGTTTGTGGAGTGCTATGGCGATGACGGTGAGATGATGATGCTGAACGGACAATAACCGATGGCAGTGGAAGGAGCGGTGGGGTTTTGACAACCCAGAGGAGTAGCAGAACGAAAACTTATAACGTTTCGATCAAAACAGATCTTGATTGTTTGGCCCGGAGTGTCGAGTGTGTGTGGGTGTGTGGTGTGAGGCTGATACGGAAGGTGATTTCTGTTTCCTCCCTTCTCTTGGTCGTCCAACGCCTCTAATATCAGACCCCCGAGAGAGCGCGTGAACGAGAAAGAGAGGGAGAGGGATAGAGATTAGGAAAGAACGGGGGAGAGCAGAGAGCGAAGAGAGGAGAGAGAGGCGGAGAGAGAGAGAAGAGGGAGAGAGTGTGGAAAAATGATACTATGCGCAAGGTTTTTTTGTGTGGTGTACTTTGTGCAAAAATGCATGGCACCGTCACAGTAGTTCATGGCCTTGTGCCCCACAAGGCACACAACGTGGGATATTTGTAAAAAGAAAATGACGCGACCAAGCGCACAAGTAGGGATAGGATCGTCAAGGGCACTTGCTTCACTTTCTATCTCTATCCCTCTCTACTCTATCTCTTCTCTCTAGGTACTATATATATATAGTATGTATCTCTCGTCTCTGATCTGGTCTGAGCTCTCTATCTACACTCTATCTGTCGATCGATCTATATATCGTTCTCTCTGTTCGCTATATCGCGCTTGGATTACGGTCTGTCGTTATCTCTGTGTCTTGTATCGTCATGTCGCTGTGTCCTGGTATAATATCTCAGGTGGGTGTCTCTATCTCTGTAGATTCTCTGATGGTGTATGTATATACTCGCTGTGTCTGGTATGTCTCTCTCTTACCTATTACAGGGGTGTGTGGTTTGTGTGTGTCAAGTCTCCCATCTATACTAATCTGTTGTCTGTCTCATGTCTCTCTTGTGTGTATCTGTCTGTCTCTAGAGCTCTCTCTGTTCTCTATGTTAATGTCTGTCCTAGTTATCACTGTGTGTGTGGGGTGTGTGGTGTGTCTGTCTGTCTGTTTGTATGTCTCTGTCTGTTGTTCTGTCTCGCTCTAACTCTATATCCTCTCTCTCTTCTCTCTCTCTCTCTATCTCTGTCTGTCTATTCTCAATGGGTGTGGGTGTGTGATCGCATCTCTTTCTCTCTCTCTCTCTGGGACTTTCCACGTCAATGATGTCGCATTCTGACCAGTGTCAGTAGTTCTAGATAAGATCTTTGTCACGATCAGACCACCTGTTGAGGTCTAGTACTTCTGAATCCTACAGTTTGTTACACACACACACACGCACACGCACACACACGCACACAACACACACACACGCACTACCGTAACGAGGAGGCGATAGCGCACATAGAAAGGGCACACACACAAATGCACGCACCACAAACATGCACACACATACACGCGCGAGCGCGCGCGCGCACACACACACACAACACACACACACACACATACACTAACGAGGAGCATACACACATAGAAGGGCAAACACGCGCGCGCGCGCGCGCGGTGCACACACACACACACACACGGAACACACAAACCACACACAACACACACACCACACACGCACGCACACAACACACACACCACAAACACCACACACACACACACACACACATACATTGCTGACAACAAAATGTAGTTGTACGCTCTGTCTGTCAAGGTCGTTCGTTCTGGTTTACATCATATATGAACCAGTTCTGAAAATATATTACCCCCCACCCCCCCCCCCCCCACACCCCCCCCACACACCCACCACCCCACCATACCACTCCGCCACGCCAACCCCCACTCGACACACTCACACCACCCATCTGACCCCTACTTATCACTTCTAAAAACCGGTCAAAAGTCCCCAGTCGGTCAGCCATTGAGAGTTCTCCCTTCTTCTTGAGGGTTGGTTTAGCAACAACACAACACACAGCACACACACACACACACACAGCACACACACACACACCAACCACCACCATCACCACCACACCACACCACATACGCCATGACACGCGCGCGCATACACACAACACTACACAACCCGACACAACCACGACACGACTCGACACACAACCAACAACAACAACAAACGCAACAAACGCACACACACACACACCACACACACACACACAACACACACACAAAACACACACACGACCGATAGCCTGTATGCCTTTTTCCACTTCTCGAACCGTAACAGGTTAGTTATAGTGGTAGATGATGCGAGATGCATCACATCATTTTTCTTTCAAGAAGGAAAAAGACCATATATTATGCATTGAAGTGGTTTTTGTCGATGTGTATGGTCAGGGAAGTGGTTCCGAAAGCTGCAAGCCGTCCGATCAGTCTGTGAGCAAACGGTGTTTCTAAAACAAAAATGGGTCAAGCAGATACGATCCCAACTGGTTTCGCGGTTGCAACGACGAAAATCTGACGTCATCTCATGCCAGAACAGGGCGGTCATTGTTGACCACCATTAGGACCGACACTCACGTCACCGCCGATTTGTTGTTGTGTAAAATAAACAAAAACGGAGTAGTACGTTAAAAGGACGAAGTCTCGGTTGTCAAAACGTATCGGAGGCCTTTTCGGCGGTTTATCGAGTCTGCGGGATCTACCAAGGATTGAGATTTTTTTGCATTCGGAAATACCTAGATAACATGAGCCCACCCCCCAAGAAAAATTACTCTACCTCATCCCTCCACGCCCCCCCCCCCCCCCCCCCCCGGCCCCCCCCCACCCGCCCCATCAATACACACACAAAACACACAATGATCATCATCATCATCGTCGTCGTCGTCGTCATCATCATCGTCCTAATCATCCATCATCATCATCATCATCATCTTCTTTATCATAATAGTCATCATCATCGTCAACATATCGAATATCTGGACTGGCTTCCTTCCCCGACCCCTGACTCCCCCTCCCTACCGACCCCTCCCTCCGTTCCTCCTCCCCCTACCTCATATATTATTATACCCCTTGACCGTTCTTCAGCAAAAGCCCGGGCGCAGGACTTCAGAGAAAGCCACCGTAACCGGATTCTTTCACTTAACATCCGTTTAAAGGATACGAACAAACAATGGACACGCACGACTTTATAATTGAAGGTGTGTGTGTGTGTGTGTGTGGGTGTGTGTGTGTGTGTCTCTACTCTCCTCTTTCTCTCTCTCTCTACTCTCTCTCTATCTCTCTCTCTCTTCTCACTCACACACACACACGACGGACACACACACACACACACACACACACACACACACCACACACACACACACAAACACACATGAAAACACACACACACACACACACCCACACACACAACACAATAGTGAGGACAATTTTCTAACCTGGTTCAACGATTACAGTCGTCACCTGTCTGAAGATGTGTGCTGTCAGTCACTCGGTAAACACAAACAAACGGACCTACATTCTGTGTGACGCACTGACAAACACCACACGCGGCACGGCTGCTTGGACTGTGTGTGCAGGGTCTGAGCCGTCGGAGGCCGAGTGGTCGAGTGGTTTCGAATTCTGACCGCCCTTGGATGGAGAGGGCGACTTTGAGACCACGGACAACATTCAGGTCAGTTGGTCTGGATGGCTGTCCTCTTGTTTGTTGTCTTCCTTCCCACCAGTCAGTCATTTTGTCCGTCTTCCTAGTCTGTCCCTGATGTATGTATGTTTGTCTGACTGTATGTCCGTCTCTCCCTCCCCCCCCCTCTCTCTCTCTCTCTCTCTCTCTCTCTCCGTTCTTTCTTCCTTTTGTTTTCTTTTTAGTATCCTTCTTTTGACGCGAACTTCGTGTGTGTGTTGTGTGTGTGTGTGTGTGTGGTGTGGTGTGTGTGTTAGTGCGCGCGCGCTCCCTTGTGAACAGAATGAAGGTAGAGGAGAAGTCAGCAGATCCAGTACGGCAACATAGCACACACCCTTCCGTTCAAAATGGCATTTCCCATGTTGGTGGTAGTTTTCACGCCTCTTGATTTCACCGATACCTACCCCCCCCCCCCCACCCCCCCTCCTCTTTCTTTGACTCTTTCCCACCCACCCACCTCACTCCTCCCTTTCCCCACTTGTTTGTTCCGCCCATTTGCCTCGCCACCGTAAATTCTCCGCTGCTTTTCCACCCTCGAATACCCGTTTCCCACCCACCCCCCACCGACCGGCCAGTCAGTCTCTTTGAGTTCAAAACGTGAGGGACTGGGGGCTGAAAATGAAGCCACCTTTGAAAGAGAGGGATAGTCACCGTCAAGGACATGGACAAACGGTCCTAAAGTGACTTGTTTTTCGCCCTGAAGAAGACGCATGACAGGTCGAAATGCATTGTGTCTTGTCCGGTACTCTCTTTGGCTGTATTCCTTTGCGGTAAGTACCCCATCATTTTTTCAATTTTTTTTTTGTTTTAAGTTTAATGACATTTAATTTTTTCTGTGTGTGTGTGTGTGTGTGGTGTGTGTGTTTAACCCCGTGGGATTCGAATTCGTCCTCACCTCCCCAGCACCCCCCCCCCCCTCCCCCTCCGCCCTTGACACCCTCCATACCTCATTCATTTTCCCGCAGTTCGTTGTGGATTAAAAGAAAAACCGTACAAACAAACAAAAAATAAAAACACAGAAACAGAACCTTGCTGTCTGCTTACGAAACGAACGAAGTGACCCTGGCAGATATAAAGCTGGTTCCCAGACGAGAGGACAACCTGAGCCAAGTCACATCGCCGTATGGCGTCTATCTTTGGCCATATTCAGCCCGCGCCACCCGGGGTATATTGGTGGCAGACGCGGGGTAGATGGGGGAACAACTAACCTAGAAAAACTGAAGGCGACAAGAAACTGGACAAACAAAGCGACGCCTGGCAAGGGAGCTCACTCACCGTGCGTTTTGACGTCAGCTGGGGGGGGGGGGGGGGGGGGGGGGGGGGGGTGGGGGGGGGGGGGGGGGGGGGGGGAGAGGTCGCTGGAACGTCGAGAGAGAGGGGGGGGAAAGAGACGGGGATGGGGTAGGGGAGGGGGTGGGGGTGGGTGGTGGGGTATTCGAGCGAGACGGGGGAATAGGGGGTAAGGTGGTTGGGGAAGTGTCTAAGAGAGGTAGGAAATAAGTATTTCGTAACTCGAGAGGGTTTGTTAATGTCGTGAAACCACATTTTTGTACACTGGCCTTTATGTTTAGGAAAATGGGACAGATCGGTCATTGATATGTTCCAGTTATTCATATATATAATATTATATATATATATATATATATAATATACACACACACACACACACCACACACACACATATTATATATAGATACATATATATATAATATATATTGTTTTTTTTTGGGGGGGGGGGTGATTTTGAAGTCCAATGCTTAGAGACAGAAATACACGGCGGACGCCGCGCTCCAGCCTACTAACAGTAAAAGGCCCAGCCCCCCCCAAACCCCTGACCTGCGAGCAGCTCGACCCCACTCCGTCACACGCACGCAGCCCTGGCACTTCCTTGGTTGGCACCGAGTGGGGGTAGCTACGCGCGCCACCCGTCACCTTTCCGAGTGCTACGGAAGATAGGGCCATACCAACGAATAGGCTCCTAAGTATAGCATGGCCTCAGGCCACGTCCCCGCAAGATGATGGTTCAGTACTCATTTTGTTTTATGCTGGATAGGCAATTCGGCCGGGTGGTGGAAGTCAAGGGTAGCAGGTTGTCCCACAATACAAGGTCCGCCTTGTTATTTGGACTCCTCCACCACCCCGACCCACCCACGCTGATTTTGCCCGGTTCCCCCGGGTAGGTCCCGACGGTTAAAACGAAGCGGGGGGGAAAAAAAATGTGCGGAGTTCAGTGTGTGTATGCATCCCCAGGCGCGCAGTGGGGCCCATCCGATTTGCACTCATCCTTGAAAATTTCTTTCAAAGGAAACACACCCACATCGACACACACCAAACCAACACACAGAACCCACGTCAGAATCGGCAATGTGCGCGCCGCGACTCGCAAGCTGCGCGCGGAACACCCACAGCACAGCAACAGCACCCCACCACAGCCCCCCACCCATGTGCGCTCACCAGCCCCCGCTTCGGCAGTGGCCAGACGAATCCCGCGAGCGGGCCAGGCCACCCCCAGACCCCCTCTGTAGTGTGCTCCGCCGCCAGGCAGGCTAAGCGACACACAGACAGTGGGGGGGGGGGGGGGTGGGGGGGGGGGGGCCCGCCCCCTGTGTGCTTGTTTTTGTTTGTGTTGTCGTTGCAACTACCCAGAGCCGTTGGACAACAGGATAGACCAGCCCCGTTGTGGTGGTGGTTTCTGGTCTTATGCCGGACCTCAGCCGCTTTGGAGCGAAGAAACCCACGGCCCAGAAGCCGTCTACCTTGGTTTCCCCCAAGCAGACCCGCGCTTTGAACCCACCCACACAAACCACTAACCTCGCCTGTATGTAGGTTTTTTTTTTGTCGTCCCGCCACAGGACCTCGTGATATTTGGCCCCCGAACACCCCTCAGCACGCCACTCGCCCCCTCCTCTGTCGTTTGTTTTTTTGCCGTTCCGCTCGGCCACCAGCCGCTTCACAAACCCACACCCCCCCCAGACCAGTGCGCTCTGTACTTTTGTTTTATGGCTGTGCCGTTCCGCCGAAGACCCCGCCTACCGATTTAGGGGGCCAGAAGCCGGACAAGCCCGAGTTGTCCCGCTGTCGTGTCGATTTGTTTTGATTTCGTGTCCCCGCCGCCTCCGACAGGCCACGGTTTCTACCCACCAAGCAGCCACACCACGCCCAGAACACACCGCGCCCCCGCAGCCCCAGTAGGCTGGTTATGTAGATTTTGCTTTAATCCGTTGCCGTTCCGCACGCGCCACTCGCACACCTTTGGGCACAACGATACACCCCCCCACCCCCAAAAGGCACACCACAAGAACCTACTCTGTGACTATTCGCTTATATTTGCTGTCGCCTTCAGAGCCCGACCCAGCCGATTTGCCACCCCCCGCAACACACGCCCCACGGGCCCCGCCTCCTCTGTAGTTTTGGTTTTTGTTGTTTCCGTTCCCCGCCGACCCGTCGCTTTGGCCCCCCCAACGGACCGCCCCCCCTGTGTAGTTGTTTTGTTGTCGTTCCCGCCGCTCCCGGCTGCTTGGGCCCCCGAGGGAGCGCAACAGCCTATGGTTTCATATACATGGAGATGTCGGTGTGTTGTTTATGTATTCCGACGAACCAGAGTCGGCCACCGCAGAATTATAGCCACCGCGACCAACCGAAGCCACACGGCACTTAGTTTTTTGATTCCTAATATGCAGTGGTTTTTTTGTTGTATTGAGTAGGTTTACTAGAAGACGCCATCAAGATTTGCAAAAAACAACAACCACAACACAAAAGACCAGCTATATATTTTTTTTTAGTTTTTTTTTTTTTTTGCTCGTTTCAGAGACCAAGCAAGATCTGCCCTGGGACCAGCGACGGGTTGGTGCCCAGGCCGAGTGTCGGGCACCAACGAACACCTGTGATTCAGCCCACCGCCTTTCTGCGGGACACTCCCTGAAGGCCGGCAGCCGGAACGGCCTCATCTGTACAACTCCCATAGGGCTTCGGACGCGACAGACTACCAGGTCCGGCTTTCTGTGTCAAGGGCAGCAAGGTAATATGGGTGGTGGTCGGTGCCTCCCCGCTGTCTCTTTTGTCGCCAGCGCCAGTTGCTGGTTTTGTCTTCCATCCACCATCCCCCCCTACCCTCACCACTCGGTCTCCTTTGTTTCTTCTTTCTCTCTGTCATCTCTCGCCTCTCATCAGTAAAATATCCATTCGTTTATCCCCTCTCTCTTGTGGTCTGACTGTCGTCGCTGTTTTTTTTTTTTTTTTTTTTTTTTATTTTTTTTTTCTTTTTTTAAACAAGTTTTTGGAAAACTATACCCATATCCCTCCACCCCCTCCACTTTCGTCCTCGTTTACTCCCACCAACCAACACCCCTCACCCCCCACCTCCCCACCCCTACCTCCATCCCCGGTCCATCTCATGCTGTGCCTTGACCTTTCACCTCACCCACGCCCCCCCCGTGGCCTGACTGTATATGTGCGTGTGTGTGTCCTGTGGTCCTCTGCAGCCCTCTGAAGTGGACGGCGGCCAGTGGACCCTCTTTCCCCAACCTGGAACTTCAGGATTCTACATCCTGCTGCCGCCGTCCCTTGGTGGTGATCGTGACTGCGCCTGCTGCGTGTGATTTGCGCTGCTGGCAAGTTGCGCACCTCAAAGCGGCCAGCGGCAGCGCGCGGGAACCAGAGCTAGCAGAAAAAACAGCACCGTGACCTCCTGACTCTCGGGCACGATCAGCACCAGCAGCAGCCAGGCTTCCTTCGACTCCGCCGCGTGGCCAAGCCCCCCCCGTCTACACCGAGCTCTCGGGGACGGCCAGCCCCCTTGTTCGCCAGCTCCGGCGGGGAAGTGCCGCCAGCTGCGGTAAATGTCCTGCACACCTCCTTGCTTCGTGGGACGCGAGAAGGAGGGGGTCGGGGGACGTGCCCGCCTCCGCCCACCTGCTGATGAAACGTGAGCGGGAGGAGGAGAAGGGGGGGCGAGGAGGGAGTTCATTCCCCTGAGTTCTCCCGGGGGCTGATGACCGTGTTCGGTGCACACGGCGCCTCCTTACCTGCTGTGACCGAAGGGTCCTCTCAGGACGTCCGGCCGATTTCACAGAGGAGGCGCCAGTTGGTTCTCCGCACACTCCACTGCCCTCCAGCAGGTCTCATGCCGGGGCCGTGTCAGCCCCCCCCTTCCTCTCCCCTCTCTGGCTCGGCGCCACACTGTCCATTTTCCTTTTTCCTGCCTCGTGTGCCGTCTGAGCACGTCCAAACCTGGCCTGTCCAGTGGGACGTGGAGCGATCCCGTGAGGCTTCCTTCCGTTCCCGTCCGCTGCTTCCTGGGAATGCACAAAACCTTCCGGTGGTGTCAAACTTCCAGCGCATAGGTTCCACCACTTCCTTCACTTCCTACCACGTCCTTTATCTTCCGGACTATGTGAAAGCGCTGGAGAATCTTGACGAAAAAGTGGATTGTTCCCTGGAGATGAGAGAAAGTTGTGATGGGATGTGATGTGGTTTGAGTGCTTGACCGTGTGCGTGTGGTAGTGAAAGAAAAAAAAAAAAGAAAAAAGAGAGGTCATCCCGTGCGAACGCATGATGACGGAGCGAGATGAGGAGAGAGAAGAGAGAGGCCCTGATTGTGCATTAGCATCTTGTCCAGACTTACGTGATTAGAGACACATGTTTTTGTTACGAATGGTGCAGGAAGGTGTTGTTGTGTGTGTTGGTGGGGTGTGTGTGCGTGTCGCAGTGTGGGATGCGTTGTGTAGTGCATTGCACGCGTGTGCGTGCGCGTTGGCATCCAGAACTGTGTGCTCATCTGCTACCTATTCCCCCCCCCCTTCCTCATCAGAACCTCTGTAATTGTGTGGGTGTGGCAGAGAAACAGCCAAAACAGAGAGAGAGAGAGAGAGAGAGAGAGAGAGAGAGAGAGAGAGAGAGAGAGGATGAGAGAGAGAGAGTGAGAGAATTTGCAACAATAGAAATAATCATAGGTGTGTGTGTGTGTGTGTGTGTGTGTGTGTGTGTGTGTGTGTGTGTGTGTGTGTGTGTGTGTGCACGTGCCAGGTGTGAGTGTGTGTGTGTACGTGTGTGTGTGTGCATGTACATGCGTACGTGCGTGCGTGCGTGTGTGCGTGCGTGCGTGTGCGTGTGCGTGCGTGCGTGCGTGCGTGTGTATGTGTGTATGTGTGTGTGTGTGGTGTGTGCGTGTGTGTGTGTGTGTGTGTGTCCTTTATTCGCAGTTTCAAATCTATGTTTTCCCCCAGCTCAAAGTGGTAAAAACATTACAGTATGCAGAGCTTGACATTTGTTTTTCTGTCGTCCTAAGACACATCTGTCCTGGCAGCTTAAAGTCAAGGGGCAAAAAGCAAAAGCATGAGACAGATGTTGAAGATGGCTACCTCAGAGCCCTCATGCAGTTTAAACGAGTTGCCAGCTGTAAACATCATGAATCTCTTCTGACTGATGACTCACCTCGCGAATGGTGTGATTGTAGACTATTCGTCACTGCGTGTGTGTGTGTGCGTGCGTGTGTGTGTGTGTGTGTGTGTGTGTGTGTGTGTGTGTGTGTGTGTGTGTGTGTGTGTGTGTGTGTGTGTGTGTGTGTGTGTGTGTGTGTGGTGTGCCTCTGAGAAAGAAACAATGTATTACCATGTGCACCAGATGTCTATAAGCTTAGTTAAGATGTGCAGCTGCACCTGCCCCCCCCCCCCCCCCCTTCCTCTCTGTAATCGTGTAGGTGTGTGCATAAGTGCGTGTATGTGCGCGTTTTTCTGTGTATGTGTGTGCGCGAGTGGGCCCGCGTGCGCGCGCGTGTGTGTGTATATGTGTGTGTATGTGTGTGTGTGTGTGTGTGTGTGTGTGTGTGTGTGTGTGTGTGTGTGTGTTTTAGAGAATGAGAGAGAGAGAGAGAGAGAGAGAGAGAGAGAGAGAGAGAGAGAGAGAGAGAGGGTTATTAAGAACAGCGTATGTGAGCGAAGACCTACTATCATATGTGCAAACTGCAATATTTCAGACGACCGAGTTGTACCTGGGCAATGTCTCGACAGGCGCGCGACGGCCCGGCACACAAGCTGGACATGTAAGGCAACCACTGGAAAAGTTCACGCGAAAATATCACGGGGCGCGCTGGCAATCTGAGGCTCGGAGTCTGAGAGCGTCGGCACAGCAAACATTACTCCACAAGAAAAAAACCCCAGACGCCTTATATTCAACGACAACATTACGCGCGCGCGCACACAGACAGACAGACAGACAGACAGACAGACAGACACACACACACACACACACACACACACACACACACACACACACACACATACACGAGCGCGCGTATACGCCCATATAAACTGACATAATTACATGCACATGCACAAACGCATGCATGCTGGAAACCGCTTACACAAGTCCACAGATCACACACGCATATATATGCCATGCCGGTACACGCACACACACACACGCGCGCGCACTCACACACACACACACACACACACACACACACACACACACACACACACACACACACACACACACATACACACACAACAAACACACACACACACACACACACACACACACACACACACACACACACACACACACACATTCATGCACACGCCGCATACACTGTCGCACATGGGCCTGTGCCGAGCCCCCCCCCCCCCCCACCACACCCCCACCCATGCACACACACACATACACACACACACACACACGTGCACACACACTCAAACACGTAGAAAATAACAACAGTGCCACAAATAATGTTAGGTAGTACCGAAGGTCTGATCACCACGCTGGGATAATGCGCGGCTCAAATATCTGCTAAATCGTATCCGTGATACCCTCGTCTTACATCAGTTCATCTTAGTCATTAATCCACTTATCCATCAACTGTAAATCCTGTAAAACGTGGTCTCGAAAGTAAAACGTGGTCTCGAAACAGATGTGGTATAAGCGTATATGGCCTAGTCCGCACGCAGTGACACCTCCTTAATGAAACTGAAACTGAAGCTTTGGGGGTGCTGTTGGATTCTTTTTTTGAACCCTTGGTGGTGAGAACACCCACAGTTTGATGGCATGTGGCGTGTCTCTATCTGACGCCAGGAGCACAGACACAATCAGCCGTGTCTCCCTGATGAGTCCGATCCAGCGGCCGAAAGGCCTAGGAGCAGGCAATACAAATAGATCTGCCTTCGGGAGGGATTACGATGGTTCCCTCATGCAGCTAGTGAAGCGTTTTTCATATTTTCTTAATTTGTTGTTCCCATTTTCTTCATCTTCACCGCCCCCCCCCCCTCCCCCACCTTAAGTTCAAATCTCTGCCAAGTCGTTACGGAGGGGTTGTTGGCCTGCGCTTGTTTTTCCCCCACTATTAGATTGTTCGTCTTTGTATTTGTCTGACTTGATTCAAGTTTAAAAAGGCTGCGTCAATCTTGAATAAAAGTTACTCTGTGTTAAGTTTTTTTTATGGGAGCAAAGAGTTACCATACTTGTTTATTGAAACTGAAGCGTCAAATGATGAAGATGTACCCTTTTCTATTGCGCCCAGTGTGTGCAAAATAAAACATTATTTTCATGTGTGATTTTGTTGATGCTCTATATAAATACACTTCAGCAGATTTTCTATTATTGTTCCGTGTTAGAGCCAGTCCTTGTACGCCAGGCTTCTTCCAAAAACGAAGGTATATTTTCTGTCTTAGACTGTTTCGATTGTACGTCAGCTTTCACACACACAAAATCTCCACAATTTTTGTACAGCTGGAATATAAGGCCATTTACCAGATTCTGTACCGCAATCAAGTTGGTTCACTGATGCAATAAGAAAGACCACTACATTATTTTGACGTCAGACATGCGCAAATCCACTTTTTCGAATTCGCTTTTCAGCACACTTCTACGAACCTTTTCAAACGCCTTTTTCTTAGTATATGTTTTCCTTTTAACAAAGAACATAATGACAACACTTTAGCAGTATTCAGATATATGTCAGTCAGACATAACAGTTTCACAATATGAAATGTGGGTTAATAGTATGCCACAGATTTGCTAAGGTAGCCTGAATTTCTTTTCTGTCACTAACCTACGATTCTTTTAATTACATCAATGTGTTTTATCTTAAGATTCTAATTTTTTGTTTCAATTAAGCACAGGACATGAATCTTGGCATTCTGAACTTGAACCAGTTGAGACTATTTCAGTTTTGTTTCTATTAATTTCAAACCCTGATACGTGCAAACAAAAGTGAATATATCAAATGCTACCGCAGAAATATTTGATTTTATTTTCAGTGAAATACCTTTCAATTGTCGATTTCCTCGTGGGTTGATAGCGAAGAGCTCGATACCAAGAATGAGAGTGAGAGGAGAAAAAGAACAATCTTGTCTAAACCTCTTTCTGTGTTAAATTCTTCGCTGATCCGACATCAGTATTCCATATAGCTTCGTGCATTTTTTTTCAAGAAGACTTTTACCCATGAAATAAATGTCTCTCCAAACCGGAACTCCTGAAAGTTATTTTGAAAATGAATCAAAGGCACGTTTTAACTTCACAGTAACTACAACTCCTGGCAGTTTATTTCAGCGAGACTGCTCGACAACACCATCAGTCAATCTGATAATTGTCGCTGTGCTTCTTCCAACTTGGCCTGCACTGATCAATTTTGTTTTTTTTATCACCCCTATCATCCTCTCTGCTAGACATTTCGCTTGTAATTTGTCGTCTCTGTTCAATAATGTGATTAGTCTCCAATCATTCGTGTCTTCTCTTTTTCCTGCATGTGTCAAAGTTATCACACCTGTTGACTGTGAAGAGGACAAGTTACCTTTTTCAAAACTATTACCGAATGCGCTTACTGCTATATCTCGGGGTTTTTTTTTTTTTAGAGCAGAATCGCTTGAAAAATTATACTGTTAAACCATCGTTTCCTGGCGCTGGTCCATCTTTAACAGTTTCAATGCCCATGTTGCCTCTTTCACGGGCATCATTCCCTCATAGCTTTCCTGCTCTTCTTCATCTAAAATAGGAATGTTATCATTCCCGAAGAAAGTAATATGAGAGAGAGAGAGACAGACAGACAGACAGAGAGAGAGAGAGAGAGAGAGAGAGAGAGAGAGAGAGAGACAGAGACAGAGACAGAGACAGAACGAGTGAGAGAGAGACTGAGAGACAGAGAGAGAGACAGATAGACAGACAGACAGACAGAGAGACAGAGACAGAGACAGAGAGAGCGAAGCACACATGGAGACGGAGACCAACTAACCTGGGTCACGTATCACCGTTGCAGAGAAGGCCGTGCAAGCCAAGCAGCCCAAGAGGAGAATCACCGACGACGTGACCATGCTGATGACGTGACCTGACCACAGCCCACTGTTCAGTTCTCACAGAGTAGGACAGGTCTCAGGGCGCTTACAACACCACAGCCACTGCAGGGAGAAATCGCCTGGTCTCCTGGATATAGCACGATCTCGGCTGTCGCTATTTCGCGAGCGCCTGGGGTCAAGACGTGGAGGCTTGGTCTCACCCACGCCTCTTTGCCTCCTTCTATGGTAGTAAGCTAGCTCCAGAAGCCCATAATATCTTTGTCTTGCTTTCCTTAGGATAATGCTTACCACCCTTCAGGAAAACAGTGCGAAGACTGTTTTTTTGTTGTTTGTTTTACCGGGAAATCACCTATTCTCACTGTTTTCTTGAAGAACGATGACTTCTCGCTGTGAAAACAGTGATGATAACTGATGTCCATGTTCATAGTACTTTCTACGAGGCAAAATAACTCTTTTCTTCACTGGATCGTCATGGCGAAGTAGTGTCGCGCTGATTTCCTGGCTGGGAAGGCATGCGTTCCAATCCCATTGAAGCCATTCAGAAATGTGGGATTTTCCGGTCACGAGTTCAGTCTGCCATCCACCCAGGTGTGTGCTGAGCAACGGTGGAGTTTCATCCTCTTAATGGATCCGTCTGTGAAAGTGTTGCTGTAATTTCCTGACCAGCACTGCAGGTGTCTGTATCTCTTGGACCTGATTGACACCAGGATATATATTATGAAAACAGAGCGTCGAATATAACCCTGTCATGTGGTATCGGGCAAGAATGGAACTCTGTAGCATCATCGTCATCGTGCAATGTATCGATCAGCATTGAGAAATGTCTCCAAGTCTGTAGCCTTTCATGCTCGGCTCTCATGATGACCTCAGTTTTGATTCCCTCTCCACATCTGTGCCCTCGGTGAGTTCGTGTCGTGCATGAGCGAGTTCATAGCGAATGTCGATGGACGGATGTAGGGATATCAGGATGGTGGTGGTGGTGGTGGTGGTGGTGGCGGTGGGCACTCATTCACGCAGGCTTCGCTACTAAGCACTTGTTGTCATCAGTTGGTGATATTGTTGGACGCGTCCTGCATAAGTGATTTGGCAGCAGTGCAGTGTTTCCTCTGGTGGGTTGCCTCATAACGACCTGACACTGACTCTGTCCATGGTTTGCAGGTGCCAGGGCTGCTACGAGATAAGCCAGAGTGTGACTGTGGATGGGGAACCGACGTGAGCGAGGTGGGAGGGATGCCGCTGGAGTGGCACTGAAGACGACAGTAGAAAGCCTGTGTCCCTCCAGGAAGTAGGAACTATCATACACCCATAAAGACTATCTTTAACGTCTTACCGAGGCGTGCAGTTATCAAAACATCGAGAACACCTGTTTTCCCAATGAGTTATTTATTCACTGTTTTCTTAATTATGTATTGTCGCTGTCTTCTTGAAGGGCAATAACATTTTCCGTAGAAAAACAGTAATTATGTCTGACTTTCCCCATTATCACTGTTTTCATGAAGGATAATATTCCCCACTCCAAACAACAACAACAACAAACAAAACCAACAAAAGCAGTAAAGGGTGATTTCCTCTTTATCAGTGTTCTCCTGAAAGGCAGTAAGTTTTTTTCCCCCGAGAAAACAGATATAACGGATATCCCTGTTATCACCATTTTCGTGAGGGATATTGTTTATCAAGGAAAACAGTTCCTTATTCATAAATGGGTTTTGTTCCTGCGTAACAACTGATTCCCTGTTAAAAGTATTTTTAAGAAGGATAATAAGAGTTTTCTAAAGAAAAAAAAATTAGGGGACAACATCAATGTCATAGGCCTGTAATACTATTTCCCACTATTTTTCAAGGGGAAAACAAGTTATTATCCTTCAAGAAAAGTATAATGATAGGATACCCGTTTCTCCAAGACTTAATGTATTGCCACTTTTAAAGAGAATAACTCTTCCCACGGGGGAACTGGTATTGACACCTGCTTTCCGCACTGTTCTTGTTTTCTTGAAGGGTGCTATGCCGCCCTAGGAAAACTGCTTTTATTCACGATAACTTTTTTTTTTTTAACCTGCTCTCCCAAGGAAAGAAAACAGTGGCAGTGCCAATTTACCTGGGAAAGGGTTAGACACGGTTCTGTCTCGGAGGAGGACATATACTGTTTTCCTCAAGAAAATAATGCTACCAGTGATTCTTCCTCTATCGCAACAGCTATTGGCCAAAAGCCAATACGGAGAGTGTGTATTGTCTGCTTTTCCCCACTGTCGGCAGGATACTAGTTAGTGTCCTTCACGAAACCCGTGGTGAGATCCTGGACATAACTCATTATCACCGTTTTGTTGAGGGAGGATGGTTGCTCTACTCGAGAAAAACAGGTGTTTTGAGCTTCTGTGGTCAGTATTCTCCCATCTCTCTCTCCCTCTCTCTCTCTCTCTCTCTCTCTCTCTCTCTCTCTCTCTCTCTCTCTCTCTCTCTCTCTCTCTCTCTCTCTCTCGTCACAGCTCCTGAACCAGCCCAGACTTCAATAGTTTCCATATACACCACCCTGATCATATGACTGTCTAAATCAGAATGGGTGGAAACTGTGTTGTGTGTGTGTGTGTGTGTGTGTGTGTGTGTGTGTGTGTGTGTTTTATGCATGCTCGGGTGTGCACTCGCGCATGCGCACATGCGTGCACGTGTTATTGTATTGAGAAAAAGTAAGGGGTGGGGGTTCAACGAGCGGGGACGGAGTGGAGCGAGAGCGGGAAGGGGGAGGGCGAAAGAATGAAGGAGGAAGAGCCCGAAAGAATGAAGGAGGAAGAATGGTGTACTATCAAACATTAAATGTAAAGAGAATTGTAGTAACCATGTGAAAGTTATCAACGAATCGGATACTTCCTTGTTTCCTTTGTCTGATTTGCTATTAACAAAAATAATTCAAATGTCACTGGTGTAAAAACATGTTCATCAATATGTTAACAGTTAAGGATTTTCATGTATTACGAGAGAGAGAGAGAGAGAGAGAGAGAGAGAGAGAGAGAGAGAGAGAGAGAGAGAGAGAGAAGTAGCATGTGTGAGGTATGTGAGTGCGTATGTGTATGCGCGGATGTGCACGTGTTAGCGCTCGCAGTGACGCGCGCAGCCACGTGCGCGAGGATGTATGATGCTGATACCGGACCCTGGTGATCGGAATGGACTCGTGAACTCTACTCGGTTTTGGTTCACGGCGTTTGTGTTTCGTCCCCGGATTGCTGATATTGCTATTTCTTGCTGAGTTTTGCCGCATATTGTTGTAACTATAAAATTATCATTCTTGACTTGTTTAAGGCAGCTGATTTTTTTTTTTTTCTGCCTTTTTTGTTTGTTTGTTTCTGTTCTTTATGTTGTTGTTGTTGTTGTTGTTGTTGTTGTCTCTGCTAAAATTCATCTGAAAACAGGTGTTCCTGCTGTTTGACTATTATTTTGCTCGTTTATCTGTAGTGTTGTGTAATCCGTAGAGTTTATTGTAAATCAGTTTCATCAATAATGAATGAATGGTTGTCTAAATTCGGCTTGAAAATAGGCTATCTAAACGTGTGTCATCTTTTAAAAAATTTCTGATGTTTCCAACATTTTTTTCCAATTCCAATAACTGTTTCCATTGTTTTTGTTTTTCAGAATCTCGACTTCCAATATAGTGTCTGATAATTTAGTTTCAATCCAAGGTTATAATACTATAAGAAGAGATCCAAAGACAAAACTT
>JADBJO010028897.1:0-19629 GCA_016801955.1 Conus betulinus | reverse complement strand
TACCTTTTTAACACTTGGATGTTTATAAGGGTCTCACACACTACTGTTACCGGTCCATACTACTTCTAAACACAGGTTTCATAACATTTCTGCCGACATCCTAAGGTAAGGATGACAAGTACCGTGTCAAAAAAAGTTGACGGGTCATTGGCCTTTGTTTTTTTAAGGTCATGGTAACACGTAATTTAAACTGTGGGTGAAATGAATGTGGTCATTCTCTTTGAATGTACAGTTAACGCACCCCCCCCCCCCCTCGCCCGTTCCACTTGACTTATCTCTGTCTCCTCTGTAAAACTTATACATCATTCTGAACCAACTGTTCTGGTCCTGAATGTTTTCATGTAATCAGGTCTCACATCCTGGATTCAAAAAAACGGACAGTAAAACATTCGTTTTCAACCAGCCTGAAAGGGGTATCGGCATTTTCTCTGGGTACAGCTAAATACCAAGTCCCTAGTAGCATCAATCCTGATGATCAAGAAGTATTTGAGATGCCGTGGATAATGGCGCACTCGCCCAGGAAGGGATGGAATCCCGTGCCTGTGATTCAGCTCACACGATGCAGATTGTTATCTACCCTCTTCCCACTAGACCCTAACTCTTGCTCTGCGCGCTAGCCCTCCGAATGACACGACAAACTAAGAACCTAGGCGCAACATGCACATATAACAAGGTACGGGACTAAGAGAGGGTCCCTGGGTAAAATTCTGTTAGAAAAAAAATCACTTTGAATTTCAACAAAACTTTCGCAGACTGAGAAAATAAACCATGGGTGGTGCTACACCACCCGGCTGACCACGTGGGGCACATCAACTTTACACTGATAGATGAATGAATAAGAAACGAACTGCATTGAATAAACTCTTATAATATTGAAAAGAAGTATGTGCCAATATAGATACGATTAAACGCGTTTGGAGAGACAGACAAACTGATAGATAAAAAAAAGACAGACGTTTGAGCAGAAAATCACAGCATTAGAAAAACTACAACTGTTTTCCTTTGTTCTTTTATCCACCACCTTCACAGTGTTGTTTCAATTTTTTCCCCAAAAACACATTTCATCACAACTTGCATTTTGTCTCATTGTTAGAGAGATAGGCATTCACAGGCACACGTGCACGAATATACACATACACATACATGTACGCGTGCATGCTTACACACACACACACACACACACACACACACACACACACACACACACACACACACACACACACACACACACACATACGCACACACACTACACTCACACACAACAGATACACAGGGGTCGATTTTTTTCTTTTTATTTGTGTGAACATGAACAAGAATGCCCTTTTTAAAAAAAAAGTTGAAAGACAAAAAAAAAAAAAACGTATCAACGCAAAATTTATCAACGCAGAAAGAACAACGCCGTTTTTTGGCTTCATGGACAAATTTTAAAATATCACTGAAACGTGTGCAGAGTACTTGGTGCTATCGAAATGTTCCTAAATTATGTACAGAACATCCGTGCCACGAAAACTGTCGTTGAGGCCTTTCCGAATGCGTGTGTGACAAAACATTTTTGAAACATGTGCAGAATATGATGGTATGCTCCCGCAAGAACTGCTTTTGAAGCTTGAACAATATAAACGTGTCACACACACACAACAACAAACAAAAAATTGTGGGAAGCATTATAGAATACAATTGTCACACAAAAAATAATTGTCGAAGCACTACAGAATACATGTGTTAAAAGTTGTTGAAACACAATACAATGCATGCGTTACAAAAATGGTTGTTAAAGTATGTACAGAAAACATGTTTTCTCAAAAACTGTTGTTGAAGACTTTATAAATATATGATGTCACACCAACTGTTACTGGAGAATGTGCGAACACGTGTGTCGCAAAAGCTGTTGGTGAAGCACGTACAGAATATATGAGTTACAAAAACTGGTATTGAGGGTGACCACAAAATAAGTATGTCACAAGAAGTCGAAGTATATGCAGAATGCATGCTGCGACAAAAAACCATTTTCAAGCATAATTATACAGAACAGGTGTTACAGACAGTGTTACTGAAGCGTGTGCAAAATACAAAATTTCACAAAAAATAATGTTTTAAGCACGAACACAATACACCGTGTTATCAACTCTCTCATTGAAGCATCTCCAGAATCTATTTTGTGACAAAAAGTGTTGAGTTGAGAGAGGGAAGTTTGAAGCATGCATAGATTTTATGGGATCACAGAAACTGTTCTTGCACGTTTTCAGAACACATGGTACTATGTTGTGTTTGATGTATTCAACCTGTTCACATCTAGGCCTGAAGATTATTGTGTTGCACATTTGCTTAACAACTGTATATTTATTTTGTTATTTCGTTTGTTTTTACACAGCAATGAATTCTTTTCGTTTTTGTCTTCTTTCCTTCTTCCTCTTGTTTCTTCTTCCTTCCTTCCTTTCTTTCCTTCTTTTTCTCTGTCTGTCTGTTGTTTTCTTTGTACAAAGCAGCACATTACCAGAGTGAGTGTGCCCGTACACCACACATGAGAACTTTAACAAAACCCAGACATATTGTGTCAAACGCCAAAAGCCAAAAGCACTAAAATCAGCAAAAAACAAATATGTTCATGTCGTGAGAGAACATACAGACTATGCATGGTGTGAAGAGACTAGTTGTAAGTTGTAAAAAAAAAAAAAAAAAAAAAAGAAAAAAAAGAAAAAAAAAAAAAGGAAAAAAAGAAAAAATAGGAAAAAAAAAAAAGCTAGTTGTGGGGAATTGTTTGTGTTTTTTCCGCTTTTTTTTTTTCAGATGAAGAGGACAGTGTGAAGCACACCAAAAAAATAAGAGGTGGATTTCGGCCTTATGAGGAAAACAGAATTGAAAAGAAAGAAAAAAAGTCACCGACCGCCGTAGGGTGCTCCATTAATCCGACAACTGATGCCACAAAACCACACACACACACACACACACACACACACACACACACACACACACACACACACACACACACACGGTACGACAAAATCTTTTCTGAAAGTACTAACACAGTAAACTATGTCACATGAATTTTTTATTAACAATGAGCAGAAATAAATAAGAATATAGGTTTCTGGATTCTGGATTCTGGATTCCAAGTAAGGTTTTTGATTCTGAGTCTATAACTACGTTTCTAATGAGCACAGAATGTGTTTTCCTTTGTGTCTTTGGTCAAGAATCAGGAGTGACACGTCTTGTGACATAAAGCGGGACTTGAAGGACTCCTCTTTCCCCTATGAGAGGGAATCCCCGCTATGCTAGCCAGTGCTTGGCAGACCAAATCGCTCAGTGCTACAAGTTCACTAACAGGGGGGGCGGGGAAGGGGCGGCTGGAAGTCATGTCTACCGCGAAAAAAAAGCGATTTAGTGTCATTTAGTTTACACTTTGAAATAAATTATTGAACCGCTGCATTGTTGGCGTAAAAGTTACCGCTAATACACTCTGAAGGAACGTTGGAGTTCCAGGACTCCCATATGTGGACACTGAACCCTTAACATTGTGAAGGAGAGTGTGAACTCCCGACTCCTGTGTGTTGACACCGAAATGTCAATGCTATGTGGGGGAGCTCAGATTAAGACATCTGTTACCAAAACGTTTTGTTCAGCTTTTCTTTGCCTGTAAGGGCAAACTTACTTCTGTTAATAGTTGAGGCCGGTAACATAAACCCTTCTCGCCTTGGTATTCTTAGGTATGACGAATCAGGTTTTACTCTACGATGCTGAAAGTCCATGGTATAAGCTCAGTAAAGTGATTTTTTGTATGCAGCAGACTCACGCACACGGTCCTCGGGACGCGGTGTTGTTTGGATTGTTGGCCAGGCGAGAGGATTCCAGTTTGGCACAGTCTCTGTATGGTGGGGGAAAATTCGGCCGGAATAGGCAAACGACTGGCATTTCAAACATCACAACACTTTATACGTGACAACTGCTGCATACAACTAAACACTCACTATAAGATTTAAAAAAAAAAAAAAAAAAAAAAAAAAAAAAAAAAAAAAAAAAAAAAAAAAAAAAAAAAAAAAAAAAAAGGTCCCACGATAAAGCAGCTGGAATTTAAAAATCTTTTAAAAAAAATATAAATGTAGCAACAATATATTAACTGGCATGAAAAATCGAACTGTGGCAACAATAAAGCAACTTGCCGTAAACATCGCATCAAGATGAACAAGGAGATAACAACAATAGAGAAATAGTTAATTAACGATCAATACAGAAATGAACAAGAAAGTAGTAAGCAATATACATCCACCACTTATAAACAGTTGTAGGAAGATGAACAAGGCAGGGTGGGTGGCAACTACACCAGTAATTAGCAAAAAACCATAATAGTAAAGATAAAGAAATAAAGTTAAAAAAAAAAAAAAACAGAAAAAAATGACAACGGTAGATTTATTAGCTATAAACAATAAACAGTACGTTAATTAGCAGAAACAAAATCCATTAAGATTAAAACGAAGAGCCGATAAGGCTTAGGTGTAACAAGCGTTTAAACAACAAACAATGTGGTTCTGTAGAGAATGTGATGTTAAAAAAGTGGTCATAATAGGACCGGATTTCGATCTAGAAACGTAATATCGTCAGAACAACTATTACTGTAAATCTCTGTGCTGAATATGATGTCTGCCAAGCAATGATTTTTCGACCAGATCGCTGAATAGAATATGTTGCAGCAAAACAGTCATTACTACTGAAGTTCACTGTCTTTATTAGTGTGTATCTTGTCATTGTTAGTGCTGACCCCTGTGTAGAACGTCTTACCAAACAAGACAGTCATTGATGGAGAAGATCACCGTTTAGAATGTGATGTCAACCAAAACGGTCATTAATGGTGTAGATTTCTGTATGGATGTCAAAAGAAGAGTCATTGTGGTTGGTAATCTACGGTGGATGTAATGTCTACAAAAACATTGTTAATGCCGATCTCTTTGTATAATATATCAACAAAACAGCTATCATTGGAGTAGATTTCTGGCATAGAGTGTGTCCCATCAAAACAGTAACCATTAAGTCATCATAATATATATATATATATATATTATATATATATATATATATATATATATATATTATATATATATATATATATATATTAAGTTTTAAAAATATGATTAAAACAAGGAGATTAAAAAAACCACCAACAGAAAACTTGTTTCGAGCTCTCTGCTCTCTTCAGGGTATTCATTTTGGGCACTATATAACACCGGTAGCGTGCCCCAAAATGAATACCTGAAGAGAGAGAGAGAGCTCCGAAACAAGTTTGTGGTGGTTTTTTAATCTCCTTTTTTAATCATATTTTTAAACTTATGTCGCTACTTCCGGGTAGAGCGTTTTTAGAGTTCTTGCTGGCTCTCTACTTTTATTTGGTGATATATGGGTATATATAATATATATATTATAACATATGTATTATATATATATATATGATTATATATGCTGTGTGTGTGTGTGTGTGTGTGTGTGTGTTGTGTGTGTGGTGTGCTGTGTGTGTGTGTGTGTGTGTGTCTGTGTCTGTGTGTCTGTGTGTGTGTGTTGGTGTGTGTGTGCAGGTGTGTGTGTGTGTGTGTGTGTGTGTGTGTGTGTGTGTGTGTGTGGTGTGTGTGATGATCTTTAACTTTGAAATCATTATTTGTGCAGATCTCTATGCAGAAGAAAATCAGGATCATTATTGACACTGTAGGTCTATTAACGAAAACTGTTAGCTCTTCAATTCTAATACTCATTAATGCAGATTTCTGTGAAGAATAGATATTGTGTTGGGATCAGAATTCTCACAGGTACATCAGGATCTTTCCACAGGATGAATCTCACAGCCATCACAGTCATGGTAGGGACATGGGCATCGGCTCAACACACTGAACACACAGCACCACACACACACACACACACACACACAACACACACACACACACACACACACCACACACACACACCACACACGCAAGTGAACACAACACACCGTGGCCGGGCACACGGGGGAGCGAAGGTTGGGGGGGCAACAGGGGTCGGTAGGGGGACGAAGAGAGGGGTCGGTAGGGGGAAAGAGAGACCCCTTCATGTCCTCTTGCCGGTTCATTAAAACATTATGAACTTTAAAAGAATGAACTGTTTGACAAATGAACGAAACACAAATGCTTTACCACAACACCAGTCACTACCGTTCCTTTGAATCAGAAAAACTACATTCTTCTGGTCATGAATTTTGACCCTTGATTTAAAAAAAATATATATGTTTGATTACCACGTTTCTTTGAATAGTATCTCATCTAGTACACGGTAAGAATGTTAGCCATTATATATCAGCTCAACTAGTGGAAAGCTAGGTGTATACAGAATATGTACATTTCTTTACGTGTTACACCTTGTCAGCATTTACGTTTTGACTGTCAAACATTACTTCCTCACGCGCAACATGATCTTTCTTTTTCAATAGATACAGCAACATTAAAATAGGCACCATTCAGCTTCCACAGCCCGAACATAACATTCTTTCCCAGCTTTTTGGCAAGTTATAGCTCAACAGTGCCAATCACCACACAGATTATCATTATGGAAACATTGACACAATAAACACAGAAACATATAAAGGGAGACGATATCAATATGTGCTGTCAAAAAGCTGTGTCCCCTCCATTCTGAATAGCGCATGCCTCATTAACAGGTGTGTAGTTCAGTCTTTGTGATTCAATTTGTTAAGAAGTTAATAAAAACCGAAAAAAAATGAAGTTTTGTGGCATTATTTATTTATATTCATGAAGAAACAGAAATTGAAACTTAAAAAGACAAACTTCAAACAATCTAGTTTCTGATTTACTTGCGTAAACAAAACTTTTATTCACTCAATGTTGTGATAACAATGAACAGATTTTGAGCACAGTAAGACAAAGCTTAAATAAATATATTCAAAAACGCGTCATAATCTACCGCTATGAGAGTCATATGACCGTTTTTGGTCATTTGGTCATACTTGGTTCAAAACACTAGATTGCCAAAACAGAAGTAGTAGTGATAAACAAGAAGATAAAAAATACACTCTAATATGCGGGTGGGACCAGTTACAGAATGATACTGCTTGGGAGCAATTTTGTACCACCCTTGGAAGCCCGTCGTGGTGTGTTCACATAGGGTGCAGGCACACATAGGGTATGCCATTAAGGCACACAGAAAAAAAACAGCTGGGTATGTAGAGCCCTGTGGAAGCCCGTTTAGTTTTTTCACATCAAAACATAGGGGACATAACTTGCTCCCTGGCAGATGCTATTGTTTCATAAACTTTTTTCTCTACACAGATGCCAAAAAAGAAGGGGTTATGAAAAAAAAACAAGCCATGTTGCCTGATGAGCAGCTGATTTTAAAACATCGCAAAACAATACAGCTCTTACATTGTTCTATGACAGACCAGGGTCAGGGAAAAGGGGTGGGGTCGTTCAGTGGTAGGATAGAAGGACAGGGGAGGGGGAGGACAGAGATAGAGAAAAAGAGAAAGAGAGAGGAAAGAGAATAAGAAAGAGAAGGAGAGAAAGGAACAGACAGGACAGACAAGGAGCGGACAAGCAAGAAAGGAGCAGAAGAGAGTGAGAGGATGAGAGAGACCGATGAGGAGAGGAGACGAAAGAAACATCGCAACAGACAGCTCTACTTAAGGGCGACTGACAGACAAATCTGATGGGATCAAGGTCGAGATTGAGATGAAGCAAGGGGGTGGCTGCAAAGGAACAGGGAACTCGATAAAGGAATGTACAGAATGTGCTAAATTCAGGAAAGGACACAGACCAGGACTAACACAGCAGGGCAGTTTTACGAAATCGTAGGATTCGGACGAATGTTGAGCACAAGGTGTTATACGTGAAATCACATTGAGAAAGCAAAATGACGTAAGACGAGACATCAAGAGTTATAGCATACTTGAAAAAGATCGACGAGGAATAAGTAGACAGGGGGCTACGAGTCTGAAGCCGGACAAGGAGACAAAACAAAAAAGAGGCGAGGACCAGAAAGAAAGACGCGGGAGCGACTTGACCATAAGGCAGAGATGAGGCAGGGAGGGTGCTAATTAACAATCATTTTGTAAATCAATGTAAAGATGACAGTTCAGCTTCCATGACAGTTATTACGAAATCGTTCTCAGTCGGACCGAATGTTGACACTTTTGTGTACGTGAAATCAAACTGAATGACGTAACAATTGATGTCATACTAGTTGGAGATCAAGAAATATAGCATTAAATGAAAAAAGCAAAAACAAAAAAAAAAACCGCCCCGTGCCTCATAAGACTAAGTAATGTAATGTTCATGTAAGTCAAATGCTTGTCAAATCGTCAAAATCATCATCACAATTACCATCGCATACACACACACACACACACACACACACACACACACACACACACACACACACACACACACGGACGCACGCACGTACGCACATACACACACACACGCGCGCGCGCACGCACGCACGCACACACACACGCACACACACACACACACACACACACACACACACACACACACACGGTGTAGACATACACACAATAGATGTACACTCGTCCTGTAGGAGTAGGGGTGTCGGGGATGGGGTGACGGGAACGACGTGGGATGAAGGGAGGGGCGGTGTGTGTGGGGGAGGCGTGACCAGTGCTGAATGAAAAAAGGGGGTAAAACAGAATACTGCGCCGTCCAACAAAAGAACACACAAACTGGAAAACAAACACAACGCTTTTCGATCTCTCTGGTCTTCTCCAGGCAAGATGAATGTCACTAAAGACAAAGGAAACGAAGGAAGAAGCGACAGTGATTTATTTCTGCGACCTGGATGCAAATTTTGGTCTCAGGTGAGCGACCAAAACCACAGACTGATTCCAGAGAGACAATGCTGTTCTAAAAAAAATGTTCCGGCAGAAGAAACCCGGAGAATACACTCATCTGATTAAGAACGGAGATTTGGAGATGGAATTAGGGAGTGAAAATGTCAGATGGTCAGGACCAGTGCCAGCAAGAGATGAGAAACAGACTGAAACAAAGACTTTGTGAAATTCTCGATTCAACAAGCAGCAAGCGCAAATATTTCAGGAAAAGTGTGGTATGTTTATGCATGGGCGATTGTTCAGCCTCTCGGTACTCTTTTGAACCTTTGGAGCTTTGGAAGCAAATGTTTGGGGACATCAGTGAGAAAAGAATTACTATAATAAAGCTTCAACACAACAAAAAGTGCTGATGGAAGCTTTGGTAGCATCCACAGACAGAGAGTGGCGGATACTGCTTATTTGTGACAAGTTCTCGACATGTTATCCTGACGTATAAGATTTGAAAAAAGAACATTGCTAAGAGATGACACCAGGTTTGCTGACATGGGGAGAGAACTAAAGGTCAGTATTATCAATACAGGTTGCATGCTTTTTTTTTTAAACGTAGGACTGACATTTACCGAATTAAAAAAAAAAATTATATCACTAACTCTAATGTGTTGAGTGTCATCCAAGACATTATGCTACTGATGCGGTTTTGAATATTTTCCAGTTCTTGCTGCTGGACATCAGTACCAAGATGGACTGAGCGAGCTGTGTGTTATTAACAAAACTTTCTTGAGGCAGAATGTCACGGTTTGCTGTTTCAAAAACAGGGCTCATGTAAATGATAACAATACAGGTCCCAGAACACAACCTTAGAAACCCAGTATTCCAAGAGTGTAGCTGGAAGACTGAGGCATTTATTGTGACTTTCTGCATGAGTTCAGTGTGATGAGACTATCTACGCAAGGGCGGTGCCCAGAACGCCAAAACAATATAGCGGCCTGAAACGAAGAATTCCATAGGCAATGACATCAAATGCCTCTGACAGATCAAAGAGAGGAAGAACAGATATCTTATCATCATCAACTATTGCAAGAAGATCATTATAACTCTTAAGTTTTCGGGTCTCTATGCTGTGACCTGATCGATAGGCTGACGGATGTGAGAAATGCCAAGGACAATGTAAACTTACATTCGAATTTGGTCCTAATGAAGGCGTCAATAATAAGAATTCTGTAGCTAGTTGCGTGACAGTAAACTTCCTTCCTTTGTAGGTCACAACAACTTTATACACTGGCAGCCGGGTGTACCCATCGTTGACTAAGTAAACCTTCTGGATCTGAAATGGATATTGTAATGCACTGGTCATAAATCACCAACAGCAATCACGACAAGATTTCTGCTCAAACAGTATCTTAATTATGCACATCATTACATAAACATTCACCTTCACTACCACCATCATTTTCACAATCATGTGTATTCCTGTCTGACAAGAAATGACCGACAGCAACTTTTCAGTCATAGAAATGCTTTGTTGGTGAACAAAAGCTACTATTTTGTTGTTGTTATTATTTTTCTTTTCTTTTCAGTTCATTGCTTCCGTCTTGATCGTGTGGCTCCCGGAAGTAGACAAACTATGGCTGCACCTTTTACGAGAATTAAGTCTCTGGATCGTCGGCTAGTTTTCTGGTTATCCTCTTAAGTATAGATATCATGGTGGTTTCGAAATACGCTCACCCCTCACCAACTCTCGCTCATTTTCTTCCCCTCCCCCTCTACCTCTGTATGGAGCTACTCACAAGGTTAAAAATGTTGTCAGCATGTCCTCATGACATTACAATTTAAACGGAAACACACACACACACACACACACACACACACACACACACACAATGGGATACACCACGGCCTAGGAGTATATTCTTTTTTTTTTTTCCCAAACAACAACTTCAGATGAGAGAAATACAGTTGTGGATTTCTTAGTTTTAGGTATTCTTTATCAATCCATAAGAGATTTCAATTAGCCTTCTGTAGGCTCTCTGTCAGCCATCCCAGATTTCTTCAATATATGCTGGCATGTCCATCCTGTAGGATGGTCTTGGATGGGCAGTCATGGTGAGACTAATGTCATCCTCCACTGTATTCCATTTAAAGGTCTTGAACAGTCAGCCATAGCGTGATACCTTTCTAACCCCCACTGTACCCTATCAAATGACCTTCATCAGGTTGTCATCGTGAGACATGTGTCCAGCATCCACTGTATCCCTTGGAATATTCCTGAACTGGCAGCGACAGTGAGATACACAACTGCCTTCCAATGCAGTCCATAGTATGGTCGTAAGCATGGACTATACCTTCGCCACCCCACTGCCCCTAGAGAATGATTTTGGACAGGTAGTCAGGGCAAGGCACTCGTCCACCCTCTACCCCAGGCTGCGTATTGGTCTTGAACAGGAGTCCAAGCTAGATACATATCCACCATAGACTGTTCCCTGTAGAGTGGTGTTGGACAGGAACTCTTGATGAGACACTTGTCCACCCTCAGCTTTCTCTTATAGGACTGTATTGGACATAAGAGTCATGGTGACACGTGTGTCTACCACCCTGACTGAATTCAAGAGGACGGTTTTCATGAGGGATTAATGGCAAAGCACATGCCCACCCTCCACGTTACCCTGTTTTGGACACAGAGGTATGGTGTGAGACACGTCCACCCCTCCACTGAATTCTGCAGAGAGATTCTGGACATGGAGGTAGAGTGAGAGAAATGCCCATCTTACACTACAGCCTGTAGAATCCTGGATGCAGAGGTATGGTGAGAGGCAGTTGATAAACACACTGACCACAGCCATGGTCCCCCCCCCCCCCCCCCCCCCCCCCCCACATACACACACACAGACAAATTCTTCGGGATATCAGTTTACATCTGTCTGTGATGCCAGACTCCAACTCTCTCTCTCTCTCTCTCTCTCTCTCTCTCTCTCTCTCTCTCTCTCACACACACACACACACACACACACACACACACACACACACACGCACGCACGCACGCACGCACGAACACACACACACACACACACACACACACACACACACACACACACACACACACACACACACACACACACAAGCGCGCCCGCGCACGCGCTCCTTCGCATTATCAGTTCACAAGTTTCTACGATGCCAATATTCAACCCTCAGCCCCTCCTGCTCTCACTACCTTCCACCCATCTGTCTGGCTGACTTCGTGGCATGCCGACACAATGACAAGGCGACAACGCTGTAGAGAACCTGGATGGAACTGTAGCACAGGTCGTCGTCACCACTCCTTGTTATCTTTTAGTGTCGTGACACTTGTGGATGGGCATAAGTATTTCCCCTACCTCTTGGGCCACTACAAAGGAGGCCAGAAGTCGTGACGTCCCCTCGCTCATTTCATAAGCCGACAAATGCTAAGTATGTGGCAGGTCCTGTTACTTCACAGATTACAGCAAAGGCTAAAAAGCATTAACATATGAGAGATTGCCGTGTTTGGTCCATACTGTATTACGTCAAGCTGCACATGTTTAGGAATGCCTGTATCCTTTCAGATTACTATCCCCCCCCCCCCCCCCCCCCACCGCTCTTCTCCCCACCCCACCCCACCCCTTCATTATAATTTTCATTGGTTGATTCGTTTCTCTAACAACATCACAAACATGATGGTTACCCCAACCCTCTAAAAAGGGGATATCGTGTCTCACAATTTCACTGATCCACCATGGGCCATAAGAGTGAAAACAGTCCGTTTTCAGTGTGTGTAACTCAACAGCTTGTGTATGCCAGATAGGAAAAAAAAAAATAATATCGTCTCTCCTGTTCTGAGATCCTGTATCAAGATTCACTGATTTTCCCAGACGAAATATAAGTTGAATTTAGTTTCTAATTCCTGAGACTACGCAGTGTTTGTATCTATCCTTAATTTTTGACAGGATTATTAATTTTTGTTTGTAATATTTCAAAAATTCTATTTTATACTCATTTCAGGGTTATTAAGATTCTTCTCTGCCAGTGTGTGTTTTGTCTTTACGCCTGCCATTCTTTTGACCCTGTATATGTCGCAAAAAGCTGTTTGAAACATTAATTTCCCCCAAATCTGGAGTTTTTGTTCTCTTCATCTGTCGCCAGTGTCAAGCTTTTGAGCTTCTGCATCCACGCAAAGGAAAAAAAAAAAAAACGATGCCGTCTCTTTCTTGATGGTAATGCCCCCTCTCTCTCTCTCTCTCTCTCTCTCTCTCTCTCTCTCTCTCTCATAGATTCTGGGGACACATACGCGCGCGCGCGCGCACACACACATACAAACACACACACACACACACACACACACACACACACACACACACACACACACACACACACACACACACACACACACACATCCATGCATACAAAATAGAACTCAGAAAATAACAAACACTCACACCGTAGTGTAGTGAAAAACACCAGTCATTGTGAACATGTGGGGCAGGATAAGGTACAGAAAGAATAAGACAAGCGTGGATCTTGTGCCATACTACAATTCCAAAATCACTTTGATTAGTTCTTTACTTTCTGACATACTACTGAGAACCTTCTCTATCCAAGGAAACATATGACATGTACACAACTCCCCAGCAGGCTCGATTTTCAGAAGTCTTTTCTGCCTACGATAAGCCAGTTCCTTTCTCCTTTTACTTTTCCTCAGTGTCCATTCTTCAAACTCCCCCTCCCCCCCCCCCCCCTCCCTGTCTATCACCCATGCAGGTTCCAGTTCAGATTCTGACGAGCTGGCAAGTATGGTGAGTGTCCCATCTTACCCACTTATTCCTCAGAATCTGTGTGGTTTCTAGATTCTGTTGCGCCAGTTGGTATACCTCTTTGCTGCTTACTCTTCCTTGTCAAAAAGGATATAAAGGAACGCTTGTGCCTTTTGCTGCAATACCCGGTCTCCACCAACGTCTGAAAATCCTGCAGCAAGATTGACTGGATGTTTGAATTAAATATGTGCAGTTAGGTAACCGTTCTGATTACTTTTGGGAGCATGATGTTCTTCAGTAAGACGAAGGCTGCTTCCGCCTTGCCTATCTTGGCTGTGACATGTCAGCGCCACTTATCTGGCAACCCCACTGCCAATGTATGCAAGGGCATCCACATCCTTGATTGGCTCTGCAGCAGCTGAGTTTAACCAATGGTATTGATTTCTCATGTGTTATTCATCCTGAACCCTAAACTAGCTGATGTCATTGCCGAGAAGATGGCTGTGTCCTGCACCTCCTTTCATCTGCACGAGAGTATTGCTCAACAGTTCAATAGCATGCCAGTTGCCCTGGACTCGTATATGCACTAGCACCAGTCAGTTTAACAGCTGACCGTTCAATAGTGGCTACATTACCATTCCTGAACGCATTTTCTAGTTATGCTTGTGTAATAGGGGTCCTAAAGGACAGTAGTTGCATGTTCAAATCTGCAATATTTTTGCCTCTTGCTAAAGAGTAAAAGTTACTCCTTCAGCAGCTCTTTTGGTCGTTTACAAACGCCACATCAGTTTAAAATTTCCAGAAGTGAATGTGTTATTCTTGGACTCACAAAAGCTTAAACGGTTTACAATTCTGACTTAATTTCTTTTTACTCCAAAGAAAATCTTAAGTATATCAAGAAAAAAATCAAAAGTAATGGCAAAGGGCAAATACGTTTGTTCCCATGATAAAACAGCTGCAGATCCATAACTATGAACTATCGCTGCTGAGGACACTGATTCAGTTAATACAGACACAGGCACATGACACAAGGACTAATCCAACAAACATCCTCAAAAACGTTTTGTCCAGGCTTGCCCTTTTTCTTCGAGCTACAGTGGGCACACAACGGTGACTAGAGAAAGAAACAAAGTAGCATTCACTTATAAATGACCTATTCGTTTTGGTCTTAAAGATATTCAAATAATACACTTAGCAAACACACACACACACACACACACACACACACACACACACACACACACACACACACACACACACACACACACACACACACATGAGCGTTATACGATTAATATGAAGGAAAACTGAAGGGAGCTGTAGAAATGTAGATAGTAAAAACATAAGTAAGAAGGCAGTGTTTCGTTCCATAAAGAAATAAGGATTGCTCTGTTCACCAAACTAAAGCTGCTGACAGCACCCATTTGCCGAGCACAAAAAAATGTATATATATTTTTTTTTTTTCGAGAGAGAGAGAGCTCTTGAAGTCGGGCAAACCTGAGCCAGTACTACTTACCTGATTCCCCACGGAACGAAGCGTTGAACTAACGCAGTAGCTGTTCGCTGGTTCAAAGTCATGGGGGTTGGTTTCCACCCATCCAGAAGTGTCATATTTATCGAGAAAGCTAATATACAATGTCGCATACACTTTCTCGGCGTAAAATGGGATCTCGAAACACAGCCAGTATTCTGCAACGTCACACAGTGATATGAAAACAGTAGTCCTTACTATGGCAAGAGGCAGGATGGCACCGGGCAGCTAAAGGTAAGAAGAAAAAAAGAAGAATTCGAGAGAACACGACAGGACAGGAAGGAATGCGAAAGGATACGACAGAGTAGAGAAGGACAAGTTCGGAAAGGAGAGTTGAGCAAGTGAGAACAGGGTGACATAGAACCGGGTGTGACCAGGGAGGAGAGGAAAGGATTAAACGCTTTGTAGCATAGGATAGTGTAGGATAGGTTAGGATCTGGTAATATTGAATAGTGTCTAATAATACAGAATCTGGCAGGATAGGGTATTGTCTGGTAGGATGGGATAGTACTGGAAAGGGTAGCATCTGGTAGGATACTACAACTTAAGGTAGCATGGAGCAGGGTAGAACAGCAAACGATATACACAGATCAGGATAGGATTGGTAGGATACCAGAGAGTTAGCTCTGAAAGTTCTGCCACAGGTTGACACAATTAGTCTGCAGCACTGAAGATAAGGAGGTGGCTTGGAAAGATAGTAGCACAAGTCAATTATTAACTGAAATCCGTTCAGTTTCAAGAGGAGCCTCACATTACTACGGTTTATTAAATCAGGACACAACAGAACCAGGTTTTTGCCATAAATGGAATGTAAGATTACAGAAGGAGTAATATGGGTTAAAACTTTTCACAAAATTCGACAGATAAAAGACATGAAGTTAAGATGGTTTCAAATGAGAATTATTAACAGAATATTGGCAACCAATGTTATTTTGCAAAGCGTCGTGAATGTTACCAAATCTGGAGAGTTTACTGCCAAGAAGTGTGAAACATTTCAACAGCATTCAGCGTTTGTCAACGATTTCTGGTTCCACCAGAAGATTTTGAAGCACAGGACTCATGTCCTCCTGCTACTAATCGTGAGCCAGAAGCAGTCACAAGCAGTTCAGAGTCCTTGTATGTTTTGCTACCTCAGTGGCAACACTGAGCGTACAGTCATCCGCAAACAAGAAGTCACTCAGGGACTGCTACTCTTCCACCTGGTCTTGGCATGAAACTTTGCCTGTGAAGCTTCCCTTCAACCTCCAGCTTGATCTTGATACCATTTTCATTGTCATGAACTGCGTCTGACAATATGGCTGAAATGATACCAAGCCGAACAGCTCGGATCCCAAGACACAGCCATGTCTGGTTATCTGTACCTATTCCAGCATCGAAATCGTCAATAACTAAGAATTCATGTTCATGGAGCATTGCGGTTGTAATGCCCCCAGGTCTTCATAAAGCTTGTCTGTGGCATCCTTTAAATTTGTCATGCTGGAAGCACATGTACGGATGCTGGCGGCATGGTGCCATCCTCTAAGGGGGAACGTCAGTATCAGAATGGCTTTGACTGGCCACCTGGACCTGGTGAAGGTAGCTGGCTGGTCTGATCCACTCGGGGAGCTAGCATCTGTCTGTCTACGTAAAGTCGGGACAGCTTAAACATCTGCTGGCTCAGTAGGGCAGACAGGCGACGACTGGGAAAGCTAACAGACAAAGATGACATTGTTGGCCTTTCACTGCATCCTGACCTACCTCCAGTCATCTTGACCGTGTCTTGCCACTCGGAAGACATGACATAGGCTAGAGCGACTGAGTGACGTAACAGCATGTGCAGCTCTCCTTCACTTTAAGTCAAAACATCACCCGACCCAATACTGCGGTGATGGGCAAGTGGGAAACAAGCAGATACAGCTACACTTGAAGTGTAGCCGCAAATGCATTCACAGGCAGCCCAGAGCAAAGGATTGCTCGCAGGTGGTCGAAAGCAGCTATGGAGTTTGATAGCCTCTGAGGTATCAAATCGATCTACGTATCTCCTTTGGATCAGGAAGGTGCCAGAAAAGGTGCCTCACATACTGCTTTATCCTTAGGATTAGATGGAGCAGGATACGGTAGAGTAGTAAAGCATAGATAATTTGAGGATAAGACCTGAAAAAGTGGGGTAGATAAGCCTAGACAGTTTAGGGCCAGACAGACAAATAAAGTGACCAGCAACTTCTGATGACCCACCTTCTTTCTCTTCCTCTGGGGGAGTAATGGCCATGGGCACTGCCTTGGATCTGTAAAAGAGCACAGGGTTGGCAGTCGTACGGAAAAAAGTTGGCGCTCATTCTTTCTAAGCCACTAAGATGAGGATAACGATAATGATGATAGTGAAGAAAAAGTATAAACGACGAAGTCGATGATAATGGTAACGATGCTGGTGACAACGATGACGCCGACCAAGATAATGATGATGGTGATGGTGATGATGATGATGATGATGATGATGATGATATGGACGAGTGTGACGACAATGTTGATGATGATCATGATGAAGACAATAACGACGATGTTGATGGTAATGACAACATCCACTTTGATGACGACGTCGTCGACGACGATGACGATGGTGATGATAATGCTGCTCTGCAGATGATGATAATGATGATGATGATGATGATGATGATGATGATGATGATGATGAAGATGATGAAGATGATGTCGATGACAACGACGATAACCACACCGTTGACAACAACGACGACAATAACAATACGATGGTGATTTTGACGGCTTCAATTACAATAGTGGCGACGACGATGATGACGACGACCATGGCAAAGAAAAAGATGACTCAGGATTGCCTTTGAAATTTCCCATTTGTAGATTATGAATAGCAAACAAACTATTCATCTTCTTTTCAGTCATGTCAGAGAAGCAAATGCACGACACCCTGTCCCAGAGAGACTGGAATATTGAGTGGATATATGGACGTGCACATATGCTTATGAGTACAAGCATGCTCTTTGTGTGCTAAACCTGCCTTATGCACATACGTATTCACGTAAGCAATACCTTTTGTTCCCCCTACCTGGACAAGCTTGCGATCCTGCTATGAGAATATACTGCTGTAGTATGGAGCAATAAGTCCCCAAAAGGCACACATCATTAGTCATCCATGTATTCGCGTTAGTTCTTTGTGATGAGGACTGACCTGAGTGCAGGGCTGATTTAATTATCGAAGGTTGCTCGGAGAAATGAAGAGCAAGATCTCAACTTACAGAAGCTGTGGTTTAAGATTTAGGCTCCTTTGTGTTAAGCAAAAGATTTACACTCATGACGTTTAGTAGATAATCTGTCGACTGACATTACCAGGTTTTATAATTGCTTAGGGGGCAGTAAAACATTATTAGTGAAGGAGAAAGATCAAAAGGAAGATTTGTCCCACAGAGACACTGAAGAGTTTAAGGAACAGACTTGGCTATACAGAAGAGTCCACTGGCGTAATGAAATTCAGCGGAAGACCAAGAGAGATCAAAGAGCTCACAGAAGTAAACTTGTGAAAGAACAGATCAACGCAGTGAAAAGGTTGGAGGCAGAGACTACAGCAGCTGATGCAAGATCAGAGGCAGAAAAATGACAGCTAAAGAACAAACGCCAATGGCAAGATTAAGAATCCTGCCAAACAAGTTGACCTACTGACAACTGAGAATGAAGAAAAAGATGTTTGAGTTTGTTGAAGCAAATCAGGTTAGAAATATTCAATAATGTCTGCATTACTGGTGATGTTAACTTCCCAGACATGTTCTGACGGAAGAGGACAAAAGTTCAGAAATTGCTTACAAGATGCATTTTTTTTTAATCAAATGGTGAAACAACAACAACAAGACACAGAGACTGACAAAATCAAATATACTGGATATGGTACTCGTTAATGATGAAAACATGATATCGGACATTAAACACTTAGCTCCTATAGGCAAAAGTGATCATGAGGTTTTAATGTTCTCTTTGTACTTAGGGGAGAACCGAGATCAAAAAGAACCAAAGCAGTCATACACAATTTTAAGAGAGGGTAGTTTATACAAATGAAAGAAGAACTGAAGAAGATTGACTGGAACAAACTCAATTATCTTGGTGTACAGCAATGTTTGAGGGAAATTAAAAGTACGTCAAATTCTTTAATAGAAAAAAATGTTCCAAAACGAAGTATTAAGAATAATAATTTTTAAAAAAAATCAAAGTGGAAGAATGCAAAGACAATAAAATTTGTAAAAAAGAAATATATGTACCAGAGGTTTTAAGTCACTAAACAGGGGACATATTATCAAAATCATATTGACGCACGAAATATTTGTAACAAAAATAAGAGAGGCAAAAAAGGAATTTGAAAAGAAGCTATCAAAGGAATGCAAAAGTAACCCGAAAGCTTTCTGGAAATATGTACAATCCAAGACAAAGATGAATACAGGGTGAGTCCTTTAGTAACTAAAGAAGGTGACACAGTAGAGACAGATAGTGGAAAGGCAGATATTTTGAATTGATTTTTT